>DWNA01000294.1:0-27524 GCA_018249835.1 Heliconius besckei | reverse complement strand
TGCATATGTGTACAATTCTTTTTAATCATTACCCAAACCTCATCTTAATGAAGTTGTATTTATTTGCCTGAATATTTGTACTTTTTCACTGAAATATTGAAAATATTCCTATAATAAATTATATGAAACACTTGTACTTTTTCATGTGTGTATAATGAAAACAGATTATTTATAGTATGACTACATGACGTAATCGAAAACAAGCTAAGACGGCGATGACGTCATGATTAGTATGAAAATAAAGAATGAATAAAGATACCAGTTATTTTAGTTACCTATATAATAAGTCTTAAAACCACCTTTATAACACTTTTAAAAAGTATTTTTCCATTGTAAAAGGAAATTTTGCTTAAAATTATAAAATATTACAGGGCACATTTTTTACTATATAAGTTTTATTGAGTAATTAAACAGCATTTTAATGTTGACAATATTAACACTTTAATGTTCACTGTGCATTTCCTTTTTTTTTAATTGAACATTTTTTTCTAGCTTCAATATGTATATAGCAGTGTACACAAAGGAAATCTAGTGTTGAGACACACCATTCCCAACTTTACTCTCAATTTTAATTATATTGGAGTTGAGTAGATGTTTTATCTTGTTTCCAGATAGGGGTAATGAAAATAATTTATTCTCATGAGTGGAAATTAAACGTACAGCCATCACATTTACAGTCAGACTATAGTATTATATTAAATTTAAATATAAATATTTTTTAATAGTGATTCCAGCTGGAGCCTTGCAAACTGATAGTGGCTTGCATACATTAGCAGTATCAGGTACTACAGGCGGCGGTGCTATAGTGCAATATGCAACAAGTCAAGATGCACAATTTTATGTTCCGGGTGAGTATTGTTTATATGACTTTTGCATTACTATTAAACTATGGCATTGATAAAATATTTGTAGAGGGAACGAACAAATCGTGCTATTATTACAGGACCTATTCTAGAGGATCAAACACGTAAAAGGGAACTAAGATTATTGAAAAATCGAGAAGCAGCTAGAGAATGTCGACGTAAAAAGAAGGAATATATAAAATGTTTGGAAAATCGAGTTGCAGTGTTAGAAAACCAAAACAAGGCTCTTATAGAAGAACTGAAGTCATTAAAAGAACTTTATTGCCAACAAAAAACAGAATGAGGTCCAGCCGGCTAACCAGGTGTGCCGCTGCCCTGCCGGTAAGAGCCCTGAGGCACACATATTAACATTACTGCCTGTGTGTGTGTGCACTACACACTTGGCATGTTCAAGTTGATAGATGATTGTTCAAGAGGACTGAAATATGTCATAATCTGTAAAAAAAATACTAAACAAAATCTACCATGGTAAAAATAATTAATATGTTTTTTGTATATTACAATAGTTTTACATTTTAATAATTTACATGAATAACTTGATCAATATATTAAAGTTTCAATTTTTAATGTGACATAATATATTATTTATTTAAGTTTAAATGTTACCACTTGTTAATATTAATTTAAAAAAAAAACGGAAAAATCATATTTTATAAATGTCCATATTAATATTTTATTAATTTATCATTCCAAATTTTTTATATTTTTTTTAATCCAAAGTTATTGTAATTTTACTGTCTACATAGTTGGCTCTTGTTTCATTTTAAAATCTATTGTTGCTGTATATCTGTTTCTATATTGAATAGGGGATTAATATTTTAAAAAACCTGTTTTTATAAAATTGGTCATCTGTGCCATTTTAATTATAAATTAATCTGTTGTTTCTAAACTTTCTGTTTATTGTTGCACATAAATTAACATGTTCATATTTTTCTGTGATGGGACAAGAAGTAATTGATAGATTACCCATTGTTATTATATAAATGGAAATATAAGTCCCAAGTCACTTATGTTTGACAGTTGACACCACACCTCGGTGTTCATAATGGATAAGCCAAAGTTAATATTTAGTTTTTTTGTGCAATAAATATATTGCAATGTACAGATTTAGTAAAGTACCACACAGTCCTTTTTTAAAAAGAAAAATATAAAATGAAAATAAATTGTACATTATGTATAGATAGAGTAGATTTTATGTATAGTGTATTTTTATAATTTCAATTATTTTGTATATATACAAGGTATAATGTATTTGTGAACGGAAGCTGATGTTGCATATCATCCATACATACATACAAAGTCTCAACTACTTTGAAATTATTGTTATCTATACATATTACTGTTTATCATGCATCATTTCGGTTCACGAAAAAATGTAAACATAAAATGTATTTTTGTGGAAGGGTAAAGATAATTGATGAATTAAAATTAAGATTTTTTATAAGAAACACTTGCCATGTCAGATGTGTGTAGTGTTATAATATTTATAATATATTGTTTTATTTTTCTTAATTCGAGATGATTATGATGATGTTACGTGACTTGATATTGTTTACGTTGCCACATATCTGCCATGGCAAGAATTATAAGATAATGTAAGACATTGTGGAAAGTGCCTTTAAATTTAAAATGAATAAAATTTATACTGACATAGCTTTTTATGTTATGCTATATTTAAATATTAATAATATTAACTGTTTTGATGTAATTTTGTGTTGTTTGTTTTAGTATCTTTAATACTTTGTGCAATAAGTTCCAGCACAAAAATTTTGATTTTTAAATTTGAATAATTTTTAATCCTTTTTAAAGTAAGTAGTTTTTAGCAGACTTGTTTTAGATTTAAGCTAAAAAGTTTATAGCTTGTGTTTATTTAAAGATTTACCTAATGGTTTGAAAGCACTTAAATAAAAATTATCTTAACGTAAATAAGTGCAAGTTATTAAATATATTTTGATATAATTGGCAGATTAACAAAATAGTAAATAAAATTTATTTAAATTTATTATAAAGTGATGTGGTTTTAAATTCAAGAACTAAAAATGACAGTTCATATGGTAGATTGATACGATTTCTTCACAGAGTAGGAGCCAACTTATCTAATCGAATCCGAAATGGTGAGGGGCATGCATTGGTATAAAAGAAAGTAAGAATATAGATGTGAGAGATAAGCAGATAAGTGATATAAAGTTTTTGTATGATGTGCGATGAGAGGGATAAGGGTACCCTGGTTGACCTACGAGAAGACCGTAGTATAAAACTAGAAAAGGTCGCGGAAAAAGCATGAAGACCCTTTTTATGGTAAGGACAAGGCAAAGTAGCATATGGGTCACCTAATGGTAATTGAACACTGATGCCCACAACCCCGTGCAACACCCTTCATAGGGCATGTATATAAACAGATTGATAAAGAGGTTACAAGGTTATTGAATGCTACTAATGGCTTCCACTGCGTTAATTTTATTACCATTTTTTTTCTATTTTCAGTCACCAGTTTTATCATAGAAATTTAGACGCAAAACTTCGAGACATTGCTTAGTGGAAGAACTTGACACCACCCTATGTTTCTGCTAAAACAGCAGAAAAAGTAGACACTACTAATATAATGGTGCTTTGTCAAATGTTCCAGATTTATCATTGTTATATACGAATGAGAAACGCCTATCATTATTTCTTAGTTGAGAATAGAAAATGAACACGCTGAACAAGCTAAGTCGGCATTTCACTATTCTATAGTCTATCTATTTGTACTTACGCCTACACAAATTTTAAAAAATCATAGATTCTTGTTCTATTATTATTTGTCATCGCCCTAAATTATTTTTTCATAGTAATAATGTGGGTAATAGACACACTTCTTTTACAATTTTTTTATACCTATTATAGAAGAGCGCTTACGCCAAAAAGCCTAATTACCTTCCAGTAGTTAGGGTTTTACGTCAAGTGTTTTAGACATGATTTTCTAACGTCATCAGAAAGTGCTCATCACGCTGAATACAAATTTGTCTTAAGGCATATATTTATATATAGCCGAGTTGCTACGATCTACATCAAACCTTTAAAAATTAAATCTACTTTACCGTTTATCCCGTATACAGCGAGGCAGATGGTATGTAGGGTTAAGACACTCCTTTCTCCATATTCCGCCGAATTTTTCGAGGCATTGTGTGTTGAGTGGCAAAACTCAAAGCCTTGCTTTTTGCCTTGGTGTTAGAGCAAAGAAATAATAATGAATTCCCTGAAATGGGGATCGAAACCCACATCTGTCGCGTTACAGTCACAAGGTTCTTGTGCCATACTGTTGAGGTATCTTGATTAATTTCTTTAGGTATCGGTTTGAAATATTTTACCTTGTATGCTGTTGCCCTAAAAGGAGCGCCGACGCTTCCACCTGCACATAAATTTATAGGTTTTGATGAGATATCATTGTCAGCTGTGAGCCGGTTAGTTAAAAACAAAAGCATATTCATTCTTTTATATACAAAACATTATAACATTATATAAAACCAGTGGTATGATTTTCGACTAATTTATTGTATTCTTTAAAGTTGCCTGTAATTTCTAAAACATACCGTTACAAATTTAGACTGCTTTGTGTTGACGTTATTATTCATTTTATTTAACCATTCCACTTGGTCATCATCAAAACTATTAAAAAGCTGCTTCTTTACAAAAGCGATGATATGCAGTGAAAGAATTAATATTATTAGTAATTTCGGTGACGAATCTCTTTGATGAATAAATAATTTGAAATTGATAGATTATTAATGATTTAAGGCAAAATAAATCACGAGTCCATGAATCGTTCTTGAACTAGATGCGAGTGTTTTAGTTCCATTGTTACCTATGTGAATAAGGTAAATAGAGGTTTATATTTAAAATATTCTTATCTGGTTCGGTAAGCGCAAATTGGATTATGCTACACAATTTTAACTGTCTTGCTTTAAATGGAGTGGGGTAATGTAATCCATTCTGAAACTTTGCTAAAGTAGCTTTACAGTTCCGTTAAATTACAAATCTATGATATTCTCTGTTTAAATACAATAAGCAAGTTTAACAAAAAGCTTTCTCGTCAGTCACTTTATTTAGTAGTGAAAACCGCATTAAAATGCGTCATAGTTTGTAAGGTCTACTCCTACATATCAATGGAAAGGGAATGACACGTAGTGATGGAAACCAATACTTCGATTATTTCAATAAAATAATTAAAACGATCTTGTTGCTTTAGTCCAATAATCTAATTTAGTGTTAAATGGACAGGCACAGAAAGTGGCGCGTTGTCACTTTAGGTTCTCTATGCATGCGGTAAGAACCCTGAAACTAATGAAAATTGTGGTTAGATGGAATTTAAAATACAAAATCTACATGATATTAGTAGAAATATATTATAAGAATATAACAAGACATCTGCTTGGAAATTTGTATAAATAAAAAAATTAAGATTTTAATTTACTTGTCTTCAAATCTGGTCACTGCATTCCAAAGCTATCCAAACTAACATCTAGCCTCAATAACTACCAGTTCTAATGTTATTATATTGGCAATTATAATAAAAATGTCTCTTCAACTCCATCATAGCATAGCATTCTGCTTTTGCTTAGTTTGGACTTCTTAAAAATTATAATGATTATTTAAATTTTGATGAGTATGATGCAGAGTTACATAAGGAAAAGTATAGCGAAATACACTTGCATATTCATTTCACTTAAACTTTATATCAATAAGTAGTGCATGCTCAATATCTACATTAATATACATCAATGAAACATATTTTGTTATAAAATTCCAAAAATTTTAATTATTATTGCAATGGATGAACACTAATTAATGATTTGACTGATGTGTTATTTAAATAAAACAATTTTTGGTTGGTCAAATATTCTACAATTTTTCTTGTTAGAACAATCAGATATTCATTTCTATTTGTGATTTTGATGATATTTTTATTTTATTTCAATTCAAGTAACATCAATAGACAATTCACAATAATGAAACATTTGTTTAATTAAATTTTGGATTCATATAAACTATATTTCCTTACATTTAATAAAAATTAAGGACTCTACAGTTTATAAATGACTACTAATATATTAATATAACAAATGTGGTTTAAAATTCCTAGTTTTGTAAGCTGAAGAGTAAGGTACTGCTGAAGTACCTTGTCAGTATTACAGAATCTACTGAATTTTGGTGCAAAGTTACACTTAAAGACGAAATTATTAAGCAAAATTTTAAATCTATATTTAGGCTTTACTTAAAAACAGTATATTGAAGAATTTGATATTGTTTTGTAATGCTCAATATAACATCATTAATTTTCAATTGTGTTAATCATCAAAATTTTGAGATAGCAAGAAGTTTGCTGCTAGATTTTCATTTTTTTCACAAGCAAAATAGGCTTGAATAACCATATGTTCAGGAAATCCTAAAGCTTTTAACCTTTCTATAGCTTCTTTATCTTGAGGTGATACTTGAATAACATTTTGAGGTTGCTGTGCTGCTGGAGCAGGATTCTCCACAGCAGAATTGTCTGGTGCAGCACCAGTAGCTGGTGTATTTACAGGCTCATTAAGCATCCTAACAAAAGCTTGCTGATGTTGGCTTATAGCTTGCAAAAGCGCTGGATTACTCTGACCAATTTGTTGAAGGACAGTATTTAATAAATTAGGATTTTGTTGAATTACGGCGCGCATTTGTTGGAATTGTGGTTGTTCTCTTAGAAAGCCTAATGGATCATCATCAGAGCTTTCTTCAGCTTCTTGCTCCTGTAGTAATTCTTCAGGAATACCAGTTATAAGATATTCTACTGCTCTTTCACGATTATTGAAAGAAGCGCGGAGTGCCTGTTCAACTTGCTGCCTGTTATAACCCATATCCATAATACTTTGAACAGTAGATTCAAAATCAGGTTCATTAGATAAAATAGGGGGTTCAACCGCACGTTCAGTTTCCTCAGCAGGAGCAGTTGCAGTACTTTCTTCTGGAGCTTTACTTTTACCATCTCCGCTTTCTGTAGATGCACTTTCTCCGGCCTCGGGTGCCGAAGCGGATGACGCTTGTTGACTTTCCGAAGATTTAGGTTTCGTTACCATTATAACAATAAATTTCTTTTCATCTATATTATACGTACATAGTTTGTTATCGTCAAGAAGAATTTTACCCGCATAAATAAGTTTTTGATTATCTGCCGCATAATCCTTGCCTTTTTCAACCTCAATTTTAAGCTTCAATGCCTTAACTGTTTCATCAGGATCAATTTCTATTTGAAATGTTTGCTGCTGTAACGTTTTTAAAGTCACCAACATTTTGCTGCTAATATAGACAATGAAAATACAATGAAAAATTTCTGATCTCGCACAAATAACCGATCTGACTCGACAAAATTATCCAGTAAACATAACCTCGTTGCCAAAATTACTTTTTTTATATGTCATTTCGATCGGATACACGAAAAATATTAGGAACCATCTCTTCATTAATATTTCATTAAAAGGAGATAAAATTAAACTAAACTTTAAAAATAATAATAAAATATTTCTTATAACTAGGAGTTGACAATTAATTAAAATTTTCAGAAGTTCATTATTGATAAATCAATTATATTTTAAAATATAATTGATTCCTCTTGTAGATTACGGTACAAATAAAAACGTAAATGTTAAATATATCAATGATTGTTTCAAGAAACGTGTAAGCGTATCATGAACCAGTAGAAGGTTTTATATTCAATTACTGTATTAATTACTAGTGGACCCGGACGCGGCTACGCCTGCTTCAGCTATAAGAATAGTTATTAAATATATTCATTAAATTATTTTCAATGTTCAATAGAATTAGTAAGAAAATATAAGCTTATATAATCAAAAAGAATAATAAGTAGATACATATTATTAGAAAAAATTGTCTGAGTTATTGAAATAAACCAATAAAAGGATTAAAAGTAACTAAAGGATAGGTATTCTTAATATTAGAAAAAGTACCTAAACTTTTCCGTGCGTACGTACTTAGATATCGACTCTACGAAATAACTAACCATTTCTCTCTATTAAGTAGGATAATTTTAGCGGGCAATATCAAATAAAATAAGAAGAGAACCAAAGTGTAGCTTTAATTATTTATAAACAGCAAATAATTACATAAAAATTAACAATAGTTCGAAAATGTATGAAAATTTATAAAACCGTCAACGTCATCTGCCCGTTCGCGTCGGTCATACTGTGCCGCCAAGGCTAGGTCATTTGGAATCAATGACATCTCCTTACTTATTTATTAGAATGTTAAACATTAAACTATAATTTCAATCTAGATAAAATGCTAAAAGTGACTATTATATTTATTTTCATAAGGATGAATGTCAAAATGTCGCGGTAACGGTTGCGTAGCGACGCGACGGTTGTTATTAACATGGCAGAATAAATTGCATGTCAAATTAGAATGTACTTTAAAATATATTAGTATATGTGTGTAATGTAATATTATATAGCCTATAGCACTTCTGAAGAATGCAGATTTCATACAAAACAAAAACAAAATAAATCGGACCAGTAGATCCAGAGATCTCAGCGTTCAAACAAACAAACAAACTCTTCCGCTTTATTATATTAGTATAGATGTGTGTCCGCCGATTCTCTGTCTTTTCTGAAACAATTTTTTTTATTTCAACTAATTATAAAATCACATAAATAATTATAAAATCAAATAAGATTTTTATAATCGACTTAAGAAAAAAATATACAAAAATTAATTAAAAATAACTAACTAATGCCAGGCACCGGCGACCAACACCCCTCCCCTCAACCTTGACGAGAGAAGGAATATGAGAGAATATGGGAGAATATGATGGACCGTTTATTTTGATACTCTTATTCAGTCTCACACTACACTCCCAATATATTTACGACAACTTAGTATATGTGCATAAAAATATTAATAAATTTAATAAAAACAGTGACCTCCATCAACATAATTTAAGAAATAAAAATAAGCTTGCTGTGCCCTTCTCTAGGTTCCATAAAGTGTCTCACTCATTCCTAGGTCAAAGTATACACTTTTATAACAAACTTCCAAAAGACGTGGTTAATTTATCACTGAACAAATTTAAAAAAGTGGTTAAGCACAGGCTCTGCCAAAAAGCATATTACTCTGTTAAAGATTATGTTCGCGATAAAGATGTTTGGAAATGAGTTGCTCTATATCTAAGTTAAAATTGTTAATTGTAATTTGTAACAAATGTTGGCAGTTAAAAAGAGTGGCCATGAGTTTCTTTGCCTCTAATTTTTATCAAAACCTTTACCAAAAGTAGCGACAAAAAAGTGTATAAAAATACGAACTTCAACTTAAGACTCCAATTGAACCATTAGTATACCACCAATAGTGAAATAATGAAAAGAATTGAAAAACTAATGAACGAAAAAAGCCCAGGTCATCCCTAACGAGGCTCTAAAAGTTGGAAAAAAGATATTTATAGATTTTATCACAACGCTTTTTAATAAGATATTAGACACACAAGAAATACCAAAAATCTGGGGTGAATCTCGTATAACTCTTTTATACAAAAAGTGAGATCCCTCAGACAGTAATAACTATAGATCTATTAACCTATTGCCATGTATTTACAAGCTATTCGCCATGTGCATAGAAAAACGAATAGAGCGAAATATAGAGTTAAACCAACCAGTTGAACAAGCCGCCTTTCGTCCAGGATTTTCGACAATCGACCATATCCACACACTCGACCAAATAGTGGTAAAATAGCTCGAATTTAACCAACCACTTTACCTTGGATATATAGATTATGCAAAAGCCTTCGATTCAATTTCTCATGAAAGTATTTGGCAAGCTCTGATACATCAAGGCGTCCCAACCGTATATATAAATATTATAAAAGACATTTACCAGAAAAGTGTAAGTAGAGCAAAATTAGACAGACTCGGACCAAGAATATATGTACGAACAGGAGTAAAGCAAGGCGACCCAATGTCACCTAAAATATTTATAGCTGTACTCCAAAACGTCATGAAGGGCCTAGATTGGAGTAAGAAAGGAATACTAGTTGGCAGAGAGTACCTAAGCAATCTCCGCTTTGCGGAGACATTGTACTTTTCGCAAGTACATCTAAACAACTAGAATCAATGCTAATAGAAATAAACAGAGCAAGCCAAGCCATAGGTCTACAACTGAACACTTTAAAAACAAAAGTTACTACAAATAGTTACCAAAATCCTATAACGGTAGCAAATATTGAATGCGTAAACGAATATGTTTACCTTGGCAAACAAATTTCTTTCAAGAAAACAAGGCATGACGACGAACTAGAGCGTCGAATTAATGTCACATGGAAAAAGTATTGGAGTTTAAAAGAGATATTAAAAGCAAAATTTCCACTAAGGCTGAAGAAAAAAGTCATGGACTCGAGTTTGCTACCATGTCTATCCTATGGTGCACAAACATGGATCTACACGCATAAAATAAAAAAGAAAACACGTTCCTTTCAGCGTGCCGTAGAACGAAGCATCCTAGGAATCAAACTCAGGGATAAACAAATAAGCGAGAACATAAGGAGAAAAACTAAAATTATAGACGCAGTACAATACATGCAAAGCTTAAAATGGAAATGGGCAGGTCATGTTGCTCGGACAACAGATAATAGATGGACAAAGCGAGTCACCAAATGGAAGGGCCCAAGTGGTAAAAGAAGATCAGGAAAACCTAAAGACCGATGGGTAGACGACAATCAGAAAATTGCTGGAAAAGAATGGGTACCGACGGCACAAGACAGAAGAGTATGGAAAAATTTGGAGGAGGCCTATACCCGAAAAGGGGCTGTCTTGAACATATATTTGTTATAGTTTTAATTTTGTATTTTTTGTATTATCAAGTCATAGAAATAAACGCTTATTATTATTATTATTATTGCTTAAGAATTTAAAATGTAATTTTACCGAAGCTGGTGGATGCGTATACAACTGCGCGTCATAATAGACTAACGGTTTATTTTTATAAAATAAGAAAAAAATATTTTCCATTAAATTAACACATATTTCATACTTAGTTTAGAATTGTTACGAAAAATAATAAAACTTTTGTCAAGAACAATTTTTTTTTTATTTATCTTACTGATTATATTTAAAAAAAAACTTATATTAAAGATAAATTATTGAACTTCACAGTTCACCTATCTCTCAAAAATAATGGCATCAAACCTCTGTTTTCTAATTTTCGATCAATTTAATAACTTTTTCTTACTATATCAGAATATATATATATATAATTGATATAGAACCATATAAATATTTTTAAAATATTCCAATCCACAAATGAAATTGAAAAAAATAAATAGAAATTGACTCACGAGTTGGGTACCTAACTCGTTGGTTTGTCAAGAAAAGGGTGAGACAATTCCACCCAAATTGCAAGCTCTCTTGCATTCTACTCGCAAATTTTTTTTCATAAACTTTACTACTTAAGCTAATCAAACTATGGCTTGTGAAATCTGTCTGTGAACCTTTGCCTTTATACAAAGGCACGATGTCTGCACCTCGCCTATCGCCTGGGACCTTCCCTGATTTGCAGCTTAAATTGCACAAAAACCAGATCAAATCCAAGACGCGTGGCCCACCATATTTGATCACTTCGGCAATAACTCTGCTGCCGCTGACTAAGATACCTATACTTATTAATAAATTTACTGTATTATCATTTGTTTCTGTTTTTTAACAATAGCCGTGATATTTTCGTTACTTTTCGGGATATTTTGAAAACTGCGATAGTCTGCATTATAGTTCTCTTGCAGATAGTACAGTTCTCTCTAAAATTAGAAGTATTCTTATTGATTTAAACACAGCATATTATTTGAATAAATTATGTTATAATTTCGTTATTTGCACATTTTAAGTTAAATGATTCCAATAATGTTAGTATAATAAAATCAGATTTTCTCTTTGCAATAATCAGGTAATAAGGCACAAATATTGATAGTTTTTTGCATAAATGAATATACAGATTGTAACTAGCTTTCAAAATGTGTGTAAAAATTAGGGACATTTAGTAACGCAAGAGAAAATTTGTGGTGATAATGGAGTATGTAAAGACTATGTGCCTAGGTTTCCTCTGCCTCTGCCTACCCTGCTATGCGCGGGATACAGCGTGAAGCTAAATGCCTACTCTGACTCTCTAACTGTATTTGCCCACTGTATAAAATGCATTTAACAATACTGCAAAACAATTAGAAATTAAAGCAGCAATTCATAAAAAATATTTTATTTGTAGATTAACATATTGACTCATATAAAAGCAAGGGTTGTCCAATTTGAAGCAACAGTAAAATACCAGATACACATACTTATTTTACTTCAAGAGGCCAAAAGCAATTGAACAAATGTTTAATATTGATATTTGTTTATAAATTTAATGACAAACTATAAACACTTCTATTTTTTATACTTAATAGAATAGTGGTATAGTAGTCACTTATCTAGTAACCAAATTATTAATTTAATGTCCGCCTTTCCATTGAATATATAGTGACATTTATAGGGTGATATTTTATAAAATTTTTTTTTCACATTCATTAAGCCATTTCTTAGGTACACTTTTTGTGCCACTTTGCATTTGCTTAATTGCATTAAAAACAGCTAAATCAGCTATAGAGAAGTTATCATTATAGACCCAGCAACTAGAAGTATTATTTGCAAATATATTGTTGATATAATTTTCCTTTCTTTTTTCTGGTGCAGTTTCAAGTTGATGACATATGTCAAGGAAATTGTCTAGTTGATAATTCTGGTAGTCATAAGGTACTACGTCACTATATACAAGACATAAGTATCTCATGATGTTCACATTGCCAAGAATTGGGACATCTAAAGAAGAAATTTTCAACTCTGGGTTTGCCGACTCTGAAAAATATTTTCACTTATTATTTTGTATCCTCATTAATCATTAAGATTATTGCAGACACTATATTTTTGACTGCCAAGATAAAAAGTCTTATTACCTAATTTATTATCAAAATCAAGTAAAATAAATATTTAAATTATTCATTTTAACCTTTAGATACACAGGTGGGGTTTTGTTGATTCCACATGTTGTTATTAAAAATAGTTTATTAAATTGACAAACTTCGATTATCTGCTTTCAGCTAATCTCAGTGGGATAAAGAGGCTTGTGGAAAAATTGATGCACGTCACGCTTTGGCTTAACAAAAGCTTACCTATGAAGTATAAATACCCCATTTTTGATTTCATGTACTAACTTTTTCCTCTCATTTGTTTTTCTCTCTACATAAATATAAATTTCACGTCTTTTACTTAAAAAAAATTCTTACAGCTTAACAAAATATAATAAAAAAATTTAGAACTATGATTTAATGCAAAATCTTAAGCCAATCAACCATCATATTTTGTCCACCTTTTACTGCATTCAAAGACATAATGTAAATAATATTGATTAAAATGCAATAACTGTAATGATTGAATACATACCAGATTTAAATATAAGTCTGAGGTTTATTTTAGATTCAGGTTTTAATTGATACAAGTCTTGAAATTTTTTAAAAAATGCTTTTACTTTTGCAACTTTTGCATTTGAAATGGAAGAATGAATGTGCCATGACACACTTAGCATTTTATGTTTTAAAAATATATTTAAAAACCAAGGGAGATTTTCAGTATTTAAAATAATTACTATTTCTTGTTGCTTTGTCTGTAACACCAAAAAAATTAAATTATTTTCTGTAAGAATAAGCAATTCTAAAGATTAATTTGTTATTTCATCTATATTGATATATACATGGTACACATGGTGATCCACAGGACTGCCATGACTGGGTGCAGGCGCACAAGTATGTAACTGTAAATGTAACTGATTATGAGCTCGATCACCACTCAAGGAAATGAATTGTTTATCTAAATTTATATATATATTTCTTATCTCTGGTGTTGAGGCAAAGCATGGCATTGAGTTCCACTACTCAACACATAATGCCTCCAGAATGTGTCTTAGCATTATGTTCCCTCTGCCTACCCTGCTATGTGTTGGATACAGTGTGAAGCTGGTTTATTTTAAATGTGTTATTGTTTGGATTACATATAAATTATAGCTTTCATTTAATTGCAGATTTTTTTATAATAAGAATTTTCTTATAAATTCCAATATTTGTAGAGTTGCAATAAAGTGAAAAAAGGTAATAGCGACTAAACTTACAGTATCAACAGCATTTGTTGTCAATTCTTGTTTTATATGTGGATTTAAAACACACAATGAACTTATCTTTTTTATTCTTTCATAAAGAATATCTAATTTTATTAGAAGTTTGTCCTGCCTGTTTTCTAAATCAACAAGCTGATTAGCAGGCATTTTCTGAAAGGAATATATATTTAAAAAGACAAAAAAACTAATTAAATTTGTAATTAGCTCCAATCCAACTCCAATTATTTACTATGTTATAATGAGATAAGGACAGTCTTTCCTGTTTAGGTAAAATAACAGTGTTCTTCTTTCTTTTACAAAATAAAACTGATTGAAATGTTTTTCAAAGTAGTCAAAATAATGAATTCAATTCATTTTATTGTAAAAAGTTTGTGGACATCGTGACACAGTTGGACGGGTCCTAAATGCTACTATGGTTGTGACTTCGATTTTCACTTATGGGACGAAAAAAGGTTCTCTCTGTTAAAAAATAAATCTAAATCTGAGAAGCGGATGTTTTTACAACATATATGAATTATCATGCTATATTAAATTATATAACCTAAACTTTAAAGTAAAAATTTAAACTTTTGAAATAAACCTTAAGAAACTTGGTAACCTGATCGCTTATATTGATTTCTTTATCGTTTTGGTATATGTGGGCTAAATTTTTCAATCGATACATGCACTTAGGCAAGATTATTTCTTCATTAGTAGATATGAGATTTTTCATATGATACATGGCGTTTTTATTTCTACTAAACTATTTTTTTACATGCACGAGTATTATTTGCTTAGATTTGACATAATAGTGATAGTAATACAAAAAACAAATGTCAAATACTATAGAGTATAGACCAGGGATTGAAATAACGTTAAAAAGTTGGTATCGTTACTCCAGGTATCGACACTTGAAAAGTAGCGCGACCATATTTACCTTTATATTTAGATAATTTTACAGTTAGCTTGAAATCCACGGTATCATTAGGTATCATCGTTGAAATGGCTCGTAACGTAACGTCACTCTTTCGAGTTTTTAGAAACTGTTGAACAGTTTCTAAAAACTCGAAATTAGACGAGAAATTAGAAGAAATTAAATTTATACATTTCAAAAATCTAATTCTAGACGAATCTAATGATTGTTTTAAAATGTTATCGCTCGCCGACAGAAGATTAATCGAAGACCAACTTTATTATTCAAGATAATTAAAAATCGTATGTTCCCCCTTCCATTTAACCTGTTTCAATTTCAGATGCCCGCGAAGAGTTATGCGTAATCCATTATTACTTAACATGGGCAATAGGCGCAAGTATGCCCTGTATACATAAAATATCTTTGTCAATAGAGCCTGCACAAGTTATAATGAAACGTTGTGTTTGCCAATATTCATATTTTTACATTTGTAAAGATAACACACACAAACAAACACACACACTTATCTGTCATAGCGGCAACCTCGCACACGTATGTATGCCTCACACGAAATACAGTGTGGATAAAAATCGTGAAATGAAAAAAAATCTTACGTCCAAACTGTTGAGGTACCTTGATTAATTTCTTTAGCTCAAACCCAGTTTGAAATATTTTACCCTATATGCAGTTTCAGTAAAAAGAGCGCTGCCTCTTCCACTCTGTATATTTTTTGCTGATGCTCTTTTTATGTCATAGTTATTACCTATTTGTAAATTTAGTTTTGCAGTAGATTATCTATAATCTATTTTTATCAAATTATTTTTTAAACTTGATATACATAAAAAATATATAAATATAGATTAAAAAATCTTATATTATTTATTCTTTTAAAATTTGTTAGTAATTTTTTTATAAATGTAACAGTAATTTTTAGTTAGATCACGAAATATGGGAGGACTTTTTGATAGTTTTAAATCTTAAACTTATCATTTCTGTTGTATATATTTAAGTTAGAGTAATATAAATTAAATTTATCTTCGAAATTTAAATGTTACTTTAATGTTGCTTAAATCCATTATTTAAGTCCAAATATTTTTTAAGAAGTATATGGTTATTTCTTACTTTTCTTTTATTTTTTATACACCTAGAAAAATTATGTATTATATAATATTATTAATTTTGATAAAAAATATACCAATAACAATTTATTGTATTAAAAAGTAGTAAATTGACTTCATTCTTGAAATGGAAAAAATATGGCGGCCAGCTACCTAGACTGACTGATTGCGAAGTGATAAGTGTTGTGCGCAACTGTTATGTACTATTAAGTTATAAAAGACAATGGATGTTGCAGTTAAAATATTAAAAATATGTTTCTTTTACAATATTAGTATTCCGTCCCTGTGGGATGTTTGATTTTTGAAAGATGCTCGATTGGTATAAAATTCAATAACCCTCAAGTTAGAAAAACGACATGGCGGACTAATAATCAACCAATGAGAAGCGAGCATTAAGCGTTTCAGAATTGCATGCACCTATTCACATTTCGCGTCATTACGTTTTGGTGCCTTGTTTCTTAGATAATAATCCAAATCTGTGTAGTGGTAAATTATGTTCTGTATCTTTTATTAACGATATCGTGGAAATAATCGCATTTTTAGGCAGTGTTAAACTCTCTTCCTTTGAAGCGTCTCAAAAGCTCCTACCATGAATGCCTTAGATTTAGGATGAACCTAAATACGATTATGTACATCGTTTTGTTTTTGTAAACAATAATGTGTTTTCAATACACGTGCATAATTGTTCAAAATTGACAGTTGTTTATAATAATGACGGGAAGGGGGGCAAAAAAACGCGGGAGGCCCCCGAAATCGGGAAGTTTTGAAAAGAATAGAAAATTTCAATACCATTTATTAAAAAAACCTAAATATTTACAAACACAAAATGTGGGATCTAGTTCCCTCGCAAGTACTCCATCGGCATCTAGAGCATCATCACCACAAGGAAGTGATATTAGCAGGCGGAGTACAAGAAAACAGAGAGGTGGCAAGTCTCATAAAAGTAAAAGAGGAGGTTTGTCAAATTCTTATTCTCGGAGAGGATACAATCCACATGCTGCCGACTATCATGAGTCGGAGTATCATTATGGATCAGATTTTGGAGATGAATTCAGTGATAGATCTGAACCCGAAGAAGATCGCGGCAGTGACAGCTCCGAAGGTACCGCTCGGGACGCCGCAGCCAGTGACAGTGATTTTTCTGTTAGTAGTTATAGTTCTGTAGGTGGAACCTCACGCAAAGCAAGTAATAATCTTTTAAGACCTCCCAGTCCAGATCCACTTTGGCTACAACAAGAACGCCAGATACCTCCACTAATCCTACCACCATCTTCAGATGATTTAATAATACCTCATCATTTAGTTTTACAAATAGTAGGTGTATATGAGGTACTGCGGCATTTTAGGCATCTGGTAAGATTATCACCGTTTAGATTAGAAGATCTATGTGCAGCTGTAAGCTGTGAAGATCAGAGTAATTTACTCATAGAAGTACATATAATGTTGCTTAAAGCTTTGCTACGAGAAGAGGATGCACAGCAAACTCACTTTGGGCCATTAGATCATAAAGATAGTGTTAATATTACTTTATTTCTATTAGACATTATGACTTGGCCTGAGGTTTTAAGAATTTATGTGGAAAGTGATAAATCATTTGATAAGAACATAGGTAGAGTCTTAAATTCATGTGAATATCCTTTTACAACTATTGAAGATCGTTTAGCAGTACTTCAATTTTTATGTAATCAATTTTTAATAACAAATCCAGTTCGAGATGATCTTATAAGTGAAGGTAATTATTATTAATACTAATATATGTATATATATTTTCTCTTCTATAACTTGTTATAAGCTTACAATAATACTTTCAACCTAACCATTTTCATATAATGATTTTTTTTCAGCTCCTATACAATATGATGATCATTGCCGAGTTTGTCATCGCTTGGGTGACCTCTTGTGCTGTGAAACTTGTCCGGCTGTTTTTCATCTAGAATGTGTTGACCCTCCATTAGTCAATGTACCATCAGAAGATTGGCAATGTGCTCTATGCAAACAACATAAAACAATAGGTGTAACAGATTGTTTACCTGATGCTGAAAAACAAGGCTTATTATGTAGACATGAACATTTGGGTTTTGATAGACATGGTCGAAAATATTGGTTTATTGCAAGACGGATTTTTGTGTATGTTCTTATTCATTATTTGTGCAGTGGTGGCTACTTTGATAAATTATTATTATATATTACTAATAAACTGATATATTTTTGTTTTTCATTATAGAGAGGCTGAAAATAGTGATGTATGGTATTACACAGCATCTCATCAATTCCAAGATCTTCTTGAGGTATTAGATGCAAATGAAATGGAAGCGCCTTTGGTAAGAGAATTAATTGAAATGAAACAAGAAATCTTAAGACAAATGAATGTAACTGAAGATTTAACTGAACAAGCTAAGGGAAATCGAAAGTCTTATTTGGAGGTTGAAATAAATAATAGTATAAAGAGGAAAGTAGTAAAGGGGGAACAAAGACATATAGAGCCAAACAATGGCATTAAATTAGATGACAAGGATGATTCCCAAATGTCTATGGTCCATGAAAGTGACATAGTTAATGAAGTCACCATTACTAGTGATGAAATTGGCAAAGATGAAAATGATGATATTGACTGTGAAGATACTAAAAGAACTACAAATAATTGTTTAGTTAAAACTAAAGCACAAAATCAAAAAAGAAGTGATGGTATGTTTTAATGCATTTATTTATTTTAAATGTGAAAGTGTTTATTTTAAAATAGTAATAAAAAAATTTTAGTTACAGAACGAGTTACACGTCTAAAATCTAATCAAATCTCAAATGGCACATACCTTTTTAAATTGGGTAATGAAAACACCTTCAAAAGTTATATAAACCAATATACTAATAATCCTTTGGCTTTAAATAAACCCCAAAGAAATGAAGAAAGGGACAAAAAACGTTATATTTCCCATAAATTTTCTCTTTCTTCAGGACAAGAATTTAAGTGGGTTGGATTGTTAAATGGTAATTTTTATGAAATGTTTATGATTGATATACTAATATTATTAATCTTGTTTTGCACAGGCACCATTGTTATTTTTATTTACATGATTTTCTTTTCAACAGCAACAAAGCCATTATTTGTAGCAACTTTGAGACAAACTTTGCTTCAACTAGAATCTAACATAGTGCTACAGTTCATGCATCCAAATTGGACATTGTTACGAAAGCCTTGGGTTCAAGCAGTTCAACTTTGTCAGGCTCCCAGAGATTTTGCAAGAGCTCTTTGTGTTTTGCAGGTATTAAAAATAATATTTTATGTTTAATGTAAGGACAATTATACTACTTATTATTGAAGTCGTAGTGGCGCAGCGTCTGATCGTAAACACGACGATTGTGGATTTCATCCCTATTCATGGTAATGCATTGTTTTAATTTTTTCTCTCTGATAACAAAGTGCAACTTCCTATACTGTTTGTTACTGTTGTTTATATATTTGTGAAATATATAAACATTTTTTTTTAACAAGGGAGGGAGTTTAGTTTTAACACATTCCATGACCTATTTTCTGTATTGACTTGTATAACTAAGATACACTCTTTATTGAGTGAGTGAGAAAATGATAATAACTCATTCCTGAATGAGGAATATGTGGAATCAAATATGTGGATTTGATCACCCATCACCCTCATCAAAGGCTGTGTTACTGCGCCACGACGGTCTAAACTGATATGATATGATAATTTATAATATTACTCCATTCAAACTTTCAACAGGCTTGTATTAAAAATGCTGTATGGGTGCCGGCATGGCATGAACAGCTGGGTCATGTGCGTCTAATGCGTACTACAGCTGCCGAGAGGGAGGAAAGAAAAAAACTTGATAAAAGAGAGAAAAAAGAGAGGGATGAAGAAGAGGAAAGAAATAGAACTGCTTGCAATTTTGTTAAGTATTCATTAGGTCTCCGACATCAGGTAAACTTTTATCTTGATAATGTAATACTAGATTTATATTTCAGGCATTTAAAAAACATCACTTGCAGGTATGGAAACAAAAAGGCGAAGAATACAGAATCCATGGACAATGGGGTTGGTTATGGAATTCTGCAACCAGGAGATTTAAAAAGCACAATAGCAATGTAAAATTAACCATTTCTAATGGCCCTGCAAAAATTGCTGTTAGAGTCAGAGATGGCAACATTATAAAAGTTTTGGCTGTAGAACCTAAAACTTACGAATATCTAACTTCAAATGAGTGCACCGAACAAAATGTTATGGAAAAATGTATGTAATAAATTTTACTGTTTTTTAATACAAAAATAATAATGATATGTTGAAATGTTTATAATATGTTGTTTTACTTATATTAAGTTAAAAAATTATTTTTTTAGTACCAGTTTCTATGAGGAGTATGAAATTAGAAAAAGAAACGGAAGATTTCGAAGAAATAGATGTTGAGAAAGCTTTAAGTTCATCAACTAGAAGGTATTATCCTAAGATTGCTAGAAAATCAAAACTTGATGATTTTTTAGCTCGACGTACCTACTTAAAGTTTATGGAGGAAAAGAAGTTAGGCAATATTTTGAATAGTATAAAAAAAGAGGAAGATGTAAAAAATGAAGAAGATAAAAATGTTGACATTGAGAGTGAAGAAACAGAGGCAGAAATACCTTCAGCAACTGTAGAAAGTAATGACAACAACTCAAAGAATGTAAATATAGGCCCTAAAAAGATTGAGATCTTAAAAGAGAAATATCAAATGTTAACAAATTTGACTAAACACTATAAATGTTATTCAGCTAGCTGCAATAATTCTGACTTGTCTGGAGTGTCATCCATGAAAATTGAGTGTTATTCCCCACTTTGTATTGAAAAAGGTAAAATATTACAACAGCTATTACAGTTACTAAAAGATGGTCCTAACAGCTGTAATTCATTTTTACTTGCATGTTGGAAGGAAAATAATAAAATTTCCATATTGGAGCAATATTTATTGGGGAAAAGTTCAAATTCAAATGAAAATATAGTGTCTGATTTACTATCGGCAGTCGCTTGTGCACAGGAATGTGATGTTAAGAATTCTGATTGCTTTGTAAAAAGAAAATCTAGCGGAGATAGTGATGTAAATTGTAAAGTAGAAAAGTATGAAAATGAAAATAACAATTCAATGTGTGGTATTAAATCAGAAAGTACACTTGAAGAGTCTGCTGTCCCTGCTGTTGGCAATGAAATGGATATTGATATAACAAGCAATAATAATGAAGACAATGAAGTTGAAATTGGACCTCTGAAGGAATTGACAGAGCATGATCAACAAAACATTGAATCAGTAGATAACAAAGGTCGGCCACCAATACCAAAATTAAAAATAACTCGTGGTAAATCCTCAAAATCTAACAGTAACATGAATAATGAAAAAGGACAGGATTCTTCATATGAGTGTTCATTAAAATCCGAGAAAGCGTCACACAAACCCAAATATCGGGCAGTTATAAATAGACGCTTTGGATTAACAAGGAGTGTTAAAAAAGAAGATAAGATAAAAGAAGAGAAAACAGATGGTGTAATTAGAGTTTATTCAACAGAAATTCCTAATGGTAAAGTCTATTTAAAGAGGGTACAGACTGCAGCAGTAGAAAAGAAAAAGAAAAGAACACCCGTTAAATATCCTCTCTGCTCATCATTTCATACCAAAAGCAAAGCTAAGACAATAATGGTTTTACCCCATCATGAATTAAAAAAACTGTGCAGGCAAGCAGGTCACAGCACGGTTTCTGGGTTCAGCCACAGCTGCAAGCCCAACCAGGTGGTGTGGCCGTACCCGTGCGCGCGGCCGCTGTTCAAGACGTGCTGGCTGTACCGCACCGTCAACCTGCAGTGGCTGGCCAGCGCCGCACTGCAGCTACGCGTCATGTGGGCGTGCCTGCGCTGGGACGACATGGCCGCCAAGCCGGCTACCGCCGACGGCAAGCACCAGCTCACCACCGATACGGAGATCGTGTCACTCGAACTGTTAAAACATCGTCATATCGGACAGTTTTCGGAGCGTACTCAATACCTTCGCAGAAAAGTAGTCATACCATTGGAGCTACCCAAAACAATCCGTGAGGTGACATCTATTCGAAGTGGCTTGCGAAAGAGGAAACGTGCCGAGTCGCCGCAGAATACTGAACCGCAGGTTATTTTCTACGATTGTTTTATTAATGTTAACATTTAATTAGAGAGTTAGATATTATTTTGATATTACGTTATAGGTGACGGAAGAATGGGTCGACGAGGATAAACTAGAACTGTGGGAAGTGCGCCAGTATGGAGAGCGCGCGGAGAGAGTGACGCCGGTGACGCGCACCTCCACAGGCAAGCTGCCGCAGCGGAACACGGCCGCGCCGCCCAACGCCTCCGACCTCAAGGACAAAATGGAGCAGCAGTTGCGAGAGCAACGTGCGGCTCACCAACAGAAACGAGCTCTGGAGATGTCAGGTACAAATAGCACATTACAAATATCAACATTATTATTTCTTGTAGTCTATTTATTTGAGCTTGCGAAATAGTGTAAACAAACAGAACACTTTCTCTAATTTTTATTGTATTTATACGAATCATTCCTTCTACGTGTTAGAACACGTTAACAACAGCCACCTTGTCTATATTGGAGTTTTCTTTGATAGATGATTTTACTTTAGCGGGAAAAAATGCAAACTTTGCTTTGTAATGTTCTTGTTTTTAAGCACGAAAACGTCGTCGTCAGTATAACAAATATAAAACTATAATCAAATTCCTTTAAGCTTAATAAATCAAGAAACATAAAAAAAAACAAAAGTAACAATGGAATAACAAGAGTTTAATGAAAATATCATGGCAGATATTTTAACACTAGAAGTGCCGAAGATTGACACCCCCCTTGAACCGCCGTTGTGACAAATTTGTCCCATTCTACTTATTATATTGATTGTTGGAATAAGACAAGAAAATTATTATATATTTAATTTGTAAAATATACCGACCACGTTTATTAATCAATTTAAAATCAATTCTTATTCTTTAACAAACATAAAAGCAGCAGAAAGTAAAGACAAAGTAAAAATCTGATATTTCAAATATATTATAAGATCATGACAACTTATTGATAAACTCATAGAAAATTAAAAGTTATTGAAATAAGTTAATATTATCATAAGACCAAATAATGCATTAATAATAATATTCTTCATTAGTGCATTTATTACAGACTTTTTTTTTGTATATGTGGTACCTGCTTCACAGAAGATTTATAACTTTACTAATATATAATTTTTACCAGAATTCGGTGGAAAATGCCAGCAGAGTACTTAACACTAGGTTCCCAGGTTCCCTCTACCTACCCTACCCATGACCATATTTGGTCTCGAGCGTTTTTCTGAAATTCAAGCTTAGGTTAGCCAGAGTCCGTTTCTGATACCTCACTCGTACTACTGGCAAAATTTGGTAAGGAAACGTTATAGTAAATAGTTTTCAGATTTTTTCTTGAACTAGTACTACCTGTAGATGCTAGCTGCCAAATTTTATTATTCTAGGTTAACCAAGAGTACCTTATTATTTATTATTAAAATTATTTTCCTTTAGAGTGTTTTTTTAAGTACGATTTTTTCAGGAAGATTTTTGTTTATTTATATACTTATATGTTTATCAACTCGAAATCTCCAAAAACTCCTGAGATAAAGGCACAGACAGACAGATGGACAACAAAGTGATCTTATAAGGGTTCCTTTTTTCCTTAAAATGTATGGAACCCTAAAAATTTAGGGAATTGACTGCTAAACCTAGTGTTCTATTTTTATCTCCGCTCCCGCGTTGCCCCTTCACCTCCACGTCATCCCCGAGGCATGAAAATATGTCAAATTATACCCTCAAATAGTGAAATAATAATGACGGGACAAAAATGACCCAGCAGGCAGTTCTAGGTAAATCATATTTTTTTTAGAAAAGTATGACTGTTATAAAATTGATTATATTTTAAATTAGATAAATGTATAAAATTACAAAATGTCAAAAAGTTTCATCAATATAAATTAACAAATAAAAAAGTTACATACAATCTAACTTGCGTATGGGACAAAAATGGGACGGAGGCGGTTCTAGTGTTAATGTTGAATAGCAGAACACAATATTGAATATGAATATATGTGCTCTATAATTTATTAGTATTAAAATGCATTTCAACCTTGAAAATAAAGTGTCTTTTGGGTAAAATTATTTAAGTTTACATGTATAAATAATTATCATAAAAAAGAAGAAAATAAAATAATTGACAAGACATTTTTATAATCTTTATTTTCTATCAAATCAGAAAGGGTTCCATAAGTTCTATAGATAACATTCAATACTATTACTTACAGTGCTATCAGCGTATTACTTCCCTAGGTCTTTTTGTAAAACATATTAATTCCATGAAATGTGACCTGTAAAGTAACCTTTTTCTGGTTTGATTACCTTTTATCTCACGGCTCCTCAAGTATGGTATAGTAATAAATAACTTGTATAATAATTATTGCCTGTTACAGAAAAATCGAAGACTACACCTAACCAAGTCTCTGGAAAGAGTACATTAACCTCATTATTGACAACACACACATCTACTCCCACTGGTCAGAAAAATATTATTGGGACTAGGAGAATTATTATGACAAAAGGCGCGGATGGAACAACAAGAGTCATAAATCAGTCAGTCAGCAACAACAATAAATCAATTTTATCTTCTGAAGTCAATAAAACTCCTCAAAAAGAAGGACGTCAGAAGGTACAAATAATTAGAACTCCCGATGGCAAATTTACTGTTAGAGGTTTACTCGCAGGACAACAACTGATACAGATGCCAGATGGTAAATTACATGTGGTGATGCCAGGGCAGCAAGGAATAACGGGCCAGCTGGTTGCAGCCTCCCCTGCGCGAAAAACCGACTCTCCATTGAGCGACGCCAATGATAAAATTTCTGCCCAAAATAAAATGAATACAGAAAGCGGTGGGTCAATTCAATCGCCGCGGATTTCGAGTCAGTCGGTGACGCCCGCGCCGGCGCTGGTGCCGTCCGGGCGGCACATTGTGGTGCAGCCGGCGCAGCAGATGGTGGTGGCTTCGCCGCAGGTGGTGGTGCAAGCTGGTACGGGCGCGCGGCCCCTGCAGACGGTGCTCGTGCAAGGACAGCTGCTGCGCGCGCCTGCGCCCCAGCCACGCCAGGCCGCGCCGCGCGTCTCGCTCTCCGCCCCCACCGCCGCACCGCGCCCCCGCCCCGCCGCCACGCAACAGATCGTCGTCAACAACCCGGCGCTCGTGCAGCAGATCGCGGCGGGCAAAATACAACTCGCCACTGTAAATGGACAACAGGTTCTGATACGACCGACGGGTAATAACCAGGCTCAGATAGTTGCCCACATCGGCCAGAGCCCGGCGCCCGCGGCTCCCGCCCCTTCGCCCGCTCCGCCACCTGCGCCCGCGCCGCCACCTGCGCCTGCGCCCGCGCCCGCGACCCTTGTTCGCACTGCTGCGCCGCCCCTCGCCCCCGCAGTGCCCCCGCAGCCGCTCACCGAAGATCAGATTATGGAAAAACGTCTTCTAGCAGGCCAGCCGCCGGGCACTGTGATAAAAACTGTTACTGCACAGGTACAACTGTCTTAAAATTATGTATCGTATATAAATATATAAGATGTTGAACAGCATCTAATTTTTTTTAATTTTTAGGTAATGCAAACTAGCAGCGGACCAAGCATTGTTTTGCAAGGCCTTCATGGATACTCTCTGACACCACAGCAGTTAGCACTTGTTCAGCATCAAGTCAAACAGCAACTACTGAAAGGTAATAATAATATAATCCTCGAATAGGTAATAAGAATCAAGCCTTGCAGCACATTCAATGTTTGACCTAATATCTTGTAGCTTAATGAAATTCAATACATCTGGACAACGAAAGTCAAAACTCTGTTCATACTTAAACTTTCAGCTCAAGAGTCCACTGGCAAACAAGGCATGTTAGGCCCGCGGAAAATGTACCTAGCGGTGCAGCCCACGCCCAGCGCGCCGCCGCCGCTGACCCCAGTCGCGCCCGCGCCCGTCTCCGCGCCCGCCATCCACGCGTTGCCCGCGCCCGCGCAAGCGCACCAGGTAATATATTACTATTAGGAAAGGACAGCCTCGGGACGCTGACTTGCAAATGCACGGGTTCCTGGTTCTTTAACATATGGCAGTCTTTTGTGAACATTTTACACTATTAGATTTCATGTTAGCTTTTATGTTTTAGGAAAAAACTTGCAGTAATATATACATACTTTTAAAATTTTAATTGTTGTATTTTAAAAAATAGTATGGTGACGTATATAATTAGTGCTTTACAATTTACATTCACTTATTAAAATTCATCTCACCTCAGGAATGCATTTAAATTAGATTCATATGAATGATTTTTTATTTATATTTATTAGTACATTATAATTGTATAATATCTGTATATAAAAATGTGACAAGCATTAAGTAAGAATAATATATTACAATAATCAATTTAAAGATATGGATGAAGGTTTATTAAAGGGGGCTAAAAAAATCTATAAAAGCATTGTTGAAATAGCTGTAAAATTTAATTATCATAATGTATTTTAGGGATTTATTATTTAGGGATTGCATTTATGCAAAGAAGTGCAAAATTTTAAAAATGGCCTTCATCCATGCATCTGTTTATTAAACTTGTGTAACCAAACAATTATTTACTTACTTTTCTTTTACTTCAAGAAAGATGCGTTGTCAGAAATTTTCCGTGTAAATTTGAAATGTCATTA
This sequence comes from Heliconius besckei, assembly GCA_018249835.1. Classification (NCBI taxonomy): domain Eukaryota; kingdom Metazoa; phylum Arthropoda; class Insecta; order Lepidoptera; family Nymphalidae; genus Heliconius; species Heliconius besckei. Next base: position 682 of record DWNA01000294.1, on the reverse strand, counting down.
TAACCTTTGGATTACTAAGCCCGTTATCCAAGCACAATGGTTGGCAGAACTAGTTAACTTTAACCGGGTATAACGTTTTTATCTTAATAATTTTGAAATTTGCAAGCATCTTTTAAACATAAAATGTATGCCCAAGAAAAGATAAAAAACTCTAAATTATCTAAAATCTCTAATAAATAAATTTAGGCTTAACTTTGTTGCAATAGCTATGATGACAGATTTTAAGTATAATGTTCAGAAATATCTTATAATTACAACGTATACGTACGTCATATTACTATAGAAAATAAAGATTTAGTATTAAAAAGTTTCAAAATCGCAACAAATCTCATTGAAGTGTCGTGGCGTCGCTTGTGACGCTTGACGTCACAACGTGAGTTTGTTTATATGGTGGATTACCGTATTTTATAGTTTTATTTTTTTAAAATAATTATTAACAACTCAGGTTGTGATTTGACTCCACTAGGTTCCCTTTGCCTACGCTGTGCAGGGGATGCAGCGTGAAGCTTATTTTCAATAATTAATATTAATCGTCTTAATGCGTGTCTTGTAATTAAAAGAGCAACTGTTGAGTTTCTTGCCGGCTCTTCTCAGCAGAACTGCCTTCCGAACCGGTGGTAGCTTTTTGTTGACATGTACATTCGACGATTCAAAAGTGCTTATAAAGTTTATTTGAATAAAG
>DWNA01000293.1:0-27549 GCA_018249835.1 Heliconius besckei | reverse complement strand
CTCAACTACTTGCTTTTCCCTCGACACCAGAGCGAAGAAATGGAAATATAAATTCAAATAAATATTTAATTTCCTCAAGTGGCAATCAAACCCACAATCTGTTGTGTGCGACGACTGGCCTTGACTACGTACTATATATCTTATTATTGGCGATATTTCTTATGTTGTAGGACCATTAAAGCAAATGTCGATGGTATGGGTAAATTCCTATATGAAATAGGAATTTAACCCACGACCTTTGCTCGTATCTAAGTATATAGTTAATAATTGAAAATCATCTTGATTTATGTAAGATTGTGTTACATGCTAGAATAAAGATTAGGTATCTTTGTCTACCACTGAAAATATGTTAAAACTGTTAAATTGTCTTATTATTTCAGCTCTCGGGTAAATATATATAAGCCTACCAAGCAGTCGCAAGGCAAGTCGCAGGTTTGGACGACTCGCTTGAGGCCTAATATAAAGTATAATCGTTATAGAACTACTTTAATCATTTAATAAGTAATATTTGATGAAATAATTTCTGTATTAAGTACTTTCTGTCAGAATCGCGCTACATCCTCATGCTTTTACGGTGGAAGAATCTAACGTCGAATCATGCCGAATTAAACTATCCGAAATCGACCCAATAGTTCCTGAGATTTGTTTCGTGTTCAATTAAACAAACCTCTTTTTTATAGTGTTAGTATAGAATATAGATATAAACCTGATAATTCCCGGTATTCACATCGAGATGGATGTGAACCCACAACCAATGTACAATCGGTAACCAAAACTCAGGTAAGCAAAAATTGTTGCATAAACAATATCTAATAACAATTTTATTTAAATGTTTAGTTATTTAGCCTTGACATGTGCGAGGGGAGATTTAATAAGGGCACGATGTAAGACGCGCGAAGGAAATGACGGCAATCAGAACACACCTGCGGTTTGTCATTTGTCTTTATATTTGAAAAAAATTACAAGTGCTTAATTTTTTTTTTATTAAGTGTAATTTTTTACGCGATATTAAAGGTACAATTTACTTAGTTAAATTTACATTAAATTAAGAATAAATAAAAGTGGGAGGTTAGTTAAATCCCGAGAAAATAACATTTAACTTTTTCAAAAAACGCACCAGTGCGGGGACATTATATAATTTTAAATATAATCATTCCCTAGAGCGGGCATTGAACCTGTAGTCATCAAGCTTACACACAGAGTACCACAACGGCCTCAATACAAATAAATTTTATAAGCCTAGAAATACGTATATTTCTTTTTCCTTACGAAAACGGGTAATTTAATGAGGATATTGCTCAAGTATATCAATGAGACAGCGGATTTACCAATATATTTAATTTGTCTAAGTATAAATGCAATATATTACTAATACCTCGTCTTCGGTTCGATTCTTACTTTATGGCGCTTCGAGCGTGCCGGTTGAGCACTAATCACTTCGCCAATGTCACGTTGTATGGAAAACACACGAAGGAGATAAAAAAACGGTAAAAAGACACCATATTACACAATAGGAAAATGCGTGTCAAAATGAGGTCCATAGCTCGTCTTTACGTATAATTATGCATTATTTTTGCGAATAGGAAGAAACTGATAAGATGCCATGGTACAGTCCACAATAGGGCAGCGTCGGACAGTGGATTGAAACCGAATTTAAGTCTGAATTTGGGTTCGTGTAGATGGAGCGGGTTACGCGGGAAAGAGCAGGTAGCTGGCCATAAAATACTTCGTTCTTCTTTCTGTTTGTCTTGTTTAAGAAACGTTTACATTGTTGAGGAAGCCATCGCCGCATTGGTTTGTATAATGTAATAAGATGGTCACTTATATACCTATTTACAATAAATATACATATTTACTCAATATCGTTTCATTATAATATAAAAATATATATTGTAAGGAGATAGGTATAAATATATTTTTGTTTTAATTTTAATGAATCATGACAAAAAACCTGCTGGTATTCATTTCACGCCTTTTAACTTTCGGAAGATAAAAAAAAGTTAAATATTATTTTTTTGTAATCGTAACGGAATTTATAATGAAATTTTTATTTGTTTTTGTTTTAGATTTAAAAAAGACAAGTAAGACCTACCACTTGATTTTCTAAATATTTGCCATTAATTATTTGTCAGAGGAATTAATTCTTTTAGTTCTACGTTCTGAGAAGAGATCTTGAATTCGGGCCGAAAGCAAAGGTCGGAGTGTGTGGACACTGAGTTCTCTTTGCTTATACTGATAAATGTGAATGAAAATGAGAAAATATATTATAGGCCCTGCAACTAAATACCGCATTGAACTTTATCAAATTATTATTCAGAATTTTCGTGACCCAAATACAATCAATAAGTTAGAATAATTTAAAATTAATTTAAATAAGTTTAACTTTAAATTTACAGTGTTAAATGATGTAACAATTTGCATTAAGTGCATTTCGCGATAGTGTCGATGTCAGGAAAACCGTAGACAATGCGCCATTGTAACAGCGCGTAGGTACTGTATCGACGCGGTTTGAAGGTTGATTAAAAATATAGAGCTCTAGAAAATTTATACGTTCATATATTTTGTTCAGCTTCACGCAGTATCCCGCATGCAGCAGGGTAGGCAGAGGGTGCCTAGTATTATAACACTCTATTCCCTACTCTTCGCCCAGTGTAGAGGTAATGCGGGTTGAGCGTCGGCACCCAATGCCCGACATCAGAGATAAATTAAGAAATTCCAGGAATAAATGAAAATATTGAATAATTGCGTGAGAAATGGAGTGTCTTAACATCAGGTTTCCTCTACATACTCTGCTATGTTCGAGAACCCATTTATTTTAAGAAAATGAAATGAGATTTTAGGGTGTTGTAATAGAGTTCAATTAATAATGTGGTTCAGTAATTCATGTTGTACTATAGAAAATATTTATTTATATTATTTGGTTGTTTTCCTGGTACAGTTAGAAATAGTGCAACATTACTCAACAATACAGAAGGAATAGAGTAAAATTAAAACAATAAAGATTTTTTAACTTCCTACAACTATCTTAATTCATCTTGTGGAAAGAAAATTTATCAAAACTTTGCAAAAATTCACAACTTTTTAAAAATTCCGAACAATTCTTTTTTATAATAGAAACAGCGCTTACGTATTTTATAGTATACAATAAAATACCTATATCTCTATTCTATACAATATAGAATTGTCGTTTTTCTAATTTCATCTGGCGATGTGGAAACACTTGCATTATAAATAAGGTCAGTTAAATGGCTACGTCATTATGTCGCAACACTCGCGGTATATCGCCGATTGTTTGTTCTGTCAGGATTGCTGCCACAGATAATAAACGGACATAGATATTGCAAATAATACTTAAATTCATTAAATATTTTTTAATTTATTGGAAAATTTAATTTATTTCATCTCTATTAATTGAATATATCTAATTTTAGTTTTGTATTTGTACAAAGATTGTTTTGTAGATATTTCAAATGAATCCATCCATTATTTGAGTTTTTGAGATTTTTGAAACAGAGGTATATAAATTAATACGTAATATAAAATAATAACAAACTCTTTAATTAATTTAAGGGGAAAACAAACAAAGATGAAAATTATTTCACCGTCATCAGTTCTTGTTATGACTGAACAAAAAATAATAACAGATTTCGTATCTAATGTACAGCAATAAATAATTATTGTTTACAGAAAAGATTAATGTCTTTCACATAAATTTTGATACGCGTATCCAATTGTAGGCTTATACCTTTACCGTAAAAAAATATATACGCCTACAATAAAGTAAGTAAGAAATAGAAGTAAGAAATTCTATTTTAATCTTAATGTCAAATATTAAGATTAAGACCGTTTCCTCAGTATGGTTAGACCAAAACTACCAAAAGGAACACTCTACTTTAAAAATAGATCAAATCTGGAGAACGGACTAATATATTACAATTTATATGGACTAATATATTAATATAATACAATTATTTCTACCCAATTTGCATAATACAAAACAAATGAATATGTACATACAAATATTTGATTTCTACCAAAAAAAAAGACAGAAAACGATCATCTTAAAACCTTATTAAACTGTCTAAACTGTATACGAAAACAATTATTATTCTAAACAGCAATCTTTAACCGAGTAACTGTCAATATACAAAGTTAATAATGACTCCGGCCCTCCTTAAAAACCTCTTTATCTCGACAGGCTACGTCAAAGGAGAGTCAACATGGTTTCCCTTAACTCAATTCAAAGTTGACAGAATGAGAGGCAGGTATTATTTCGGTCCTGAGCAAATACTTGTACGTAGATACGACATGTTCAGCTTTTGTTTAGAATTGTATAAACGTATGCAAAGCTCCTATTTCTTATATAACAATTTAATTGTTTTAAATAAAATACTTATTATGTTTTTTTTTGTATGTGAGACTAATACTGATAGTCCTACTGGCTTTTGCAGCTACGCCGGTTGTGGAAAGAATAGGATATTTTGTCCCTGAGAATTCTCAAACACTATATGGATACTATGGATAGATGCATTTGAGATATAAACCTATACAACAGTATTACTTTCATTTTCATAACAAAACCATAGAGAATGCATCTATCGACAATGACTCGGATAAAAATCCGAACGATTACAATCTACAAATGCGGTACTTTAACTTGCAATTTTAATCAATCCCGCCAAGGTGAAGGCTCCCGCCAAGGCTGCACGGGCGTTGGGTGAACTTGTAACTTAGTTTAAATTGAGGAAAACCGAAATAAGACCTTCTACTTGGATAATAAGAAAATAATTTAAATTGGTGATGAGATGGCTTATTTGCACATTATACGTTTTTTATTTTTATGTAGATAATGTTTTCATATTATCTGTAACACATATGATATAATGAAATTTGTGATATCACATTTAGGTACCTACCTACTACTACCTACTCAGCTGAGTTACGATGCTAATACACAATATCAATTGTTTTAGATATTATTATGTTTAACATTATAAACTTATTATTTTGTTATAAATTTGATCAGAATAGGCTTTGAGCCTGTGCTTATTGGATGACGCCTAAGCGAATGAATGATATTGTATCAAAAGAAAATAAAAAAAATAAAATAAAAGAGGTAATTTTGGATTCATAAATAGAATTAGTAACAAAGAATTGTTAATTTAGAACATTTAACATTTATATTCTGTGGAAATTTATATTCAATTAAAATTCACGAAAAGCAACATCATAAATGGTTTTTACAATGAAGATAAATTGTTTATGCTTGTTTATACTTAGAGTACAAGTAATTAGGAGGCCGTTATGGCGCAGCAGCACTATGTCTAAGTGTAAACCCAACAATAATAGCTTCGATTTCCACTCAGGGAATTAATTATTTTTATTTCCTTGCTCTGATTGCTTAACACTAGGTTTCCCTCTGCCTACTCTGTTGTGGGACATGGTGTGAAGCTAAAATAAAACAATTAAATAAGGTAGGGAAGTAATTACACCAAGAAGCCATATTAGCTTTTTGGGGATATAATTTTTACTTAATTTAATTAATTACTCATAAATGTTAACAGAATGTATTATGTTTTATATATGTATATATTAATAAATGTATTTTTGGATTATTTTCCATTTAAATTATTATAACTTGGGAATTCTCATCAGAATTTTTAGTTTAAATTACCATGTAATTAATTACATATAATGAAAAAAAAAACAAAATGTATGTATGTATCTTTATGCTGTAAAAAAGTTCTTATTATATGAGAAGCATGATTTGTGACACATGCAGAAGCAAAATGCAATTGCTACTTCCTTCCTTTCCTGCCGGTTCAATATAATATGATTTCAAGAAATTGTCTTAAATAAATATTTAAATATTGTGTAATAGAGAGTTCAAAATATGAAACAGAAGATCTTAAACAAATTTATGATTTTATTATATTAATTATGTACATGTCCCCTCGGGAACCAGTGAATTACAAAACTAAGTATAAAGTTTAAAAACATGAACAAGTTTCGGTATTGAATAAAAAAAAGCATAAAACAGATGGTATGCAGGAATGTAGACGGTGCAATCATAGAATATGGACTCACTGTTCAGAGTTCGCTTTGGTACCTTCGTAAATGCATTCTTCTGGACGCCATTTGGCGTACAGCCCCGATGATTAAACACTGGCCGCTCGTCCGGCCTTAGCCGCTAGCTAGAGAGCTGCAGACTCAGGAGCCATTAAGGGAGACAGAGGGCCTGCAACGCATCGTCCACGTTCCAGTTCAAATCGTAGGTCTGGAGAAGCCCGACGTCCACCTACAGTGCCATCTTCAGGTAGGAATGCAGCCACAAGCAGGGCACAGATTACAAGCAAGGCACCAAGTACAAAAGGAGGCCCAGGTACCATTCTCACATACTTATCATCGTTTGGTCTGGTATTTATTCCTGGAACTGCATGCTCCTCATTTAGATCCACATGGAATAGGTAGAATATAACTCCAAACATGGCTGGGCCCAGTCCATTACATAGACCTCGTACTCCAGTCACCATTCCCTGCACTACTCCTTGTCTGTCTGCTCTGCTGTTGACAGATACATAAGCACTGATTGCTGGGTAAGTTAGTGAACCAAGAGCTGCTAAAACTCCGGCTGCCCACATCATCCATGTGCGGCTTCCAAAGCCATACCACATAAGCTGCATCATCTCAAACAAGAGTCCAACCATGATGGTATGCTTTGCACCGAGGGACCGCATCAAAAATCCAAGTACTACTTGCACTGCAATACTAAGTACACCAACAATTGCAATAAATATAGCCACTTGCACCACCCCAAATCCCATCACTAACTTCAAGTACACAAATATACATGAATATTGTCCAGCTTCTGGCAAGTATGATAGAAACACAGCAACACACAACATGAGCACTGTGCGCTCTGCACCAACTTTCCTGAGTGCCGCAAATGGATCAGCTTGCTCCCAACTAATAGCAGGACCCCAACCACTGGGGCGAACTTTCTCAGGAAGACTTTCAGGAACTGCAACCATTATGAAGAAGACGTCGAGAACTGCCACAGCAGTAGCAGCGGCCACGACAAGGCCTTCTCCGTACAAGTCCATTAGATATGCGCCTAGCGCCGGCGATATCACCATGCTAGCAGCGAATGTCGCTGACACGAGTCCGTAGGCGCGCGACCTCTCGGCTTCTGTTGTTACATCAGCCACGTACGCGAACACAATAGAGAAGGTCACGGCAAAAACACCGCTAATACTTATCATCGCGAAGAACCACCAGGTATTGAAGGTCATCATGGGGATGGGCGCGCATGTAAAAAACACAGTCACTAGTAGGAAGAACTTCCTCCCCCACACGTCGGATAGAGCTCCAATCAGCGGCGCAGACAGGAACGACAAGATTCCTTTTATACCCATTATGAGTCCGTTCATCAGAAACGTGTGATCCGGGAAGGTGGCGTTAAGAACCGATATTATCGGCATGGTGAGCAGTCCCCACGCGAAAAATTCCAAAAATATTACCACCAAAGCGTGGAAAACTGAAGGCTCACCGATGCCCGACATTGTCATTATCCCGTCTTTCATAACAGTTTTTCTATTTCTTATCACCATTTCTACTTCGGTTTTTGTAGTCTTGGTTGGCGTCATTTAAATGGAATCCTCTGATTTGTTAATAAACTACTTATATTAGAAACATATTGTAAATTCCTAGGCGCTACATTGATGATAAGTGATAACTTAGTAAAACCGAGCAAGTACCAGCAACGTCAAATATCCACTAAAATTGAAAAACAACTCGATATTTGTATTGCCAGTTCACATTTCACAAGTTCACATCAATGGAAAGTCCGTTGGACCATAAATCACATAAGCATTAATCAAAAAACAATTAAACCATATAAAAAATTAATATTATTTATATATGCGTAAACAATTAACGATTAACATTAGGTTTATTATATGAATTAATAAATAATTCGATTGATTAATTTAAACTTTAAAGTATATAAACGTATTTAGATACTATATATTCACTATTATCATTAGTGTAAACGAAAAGCCATTTATAATTGTTTACTATTTGAACCTAGTATATGTTCCTTGATTTAAACTTTTTAACAAGTATTTCTAATAAAGAGTATTCTTGGTTGGATTTCTTTGCATAAAGTATGGTCTAATAATGTAAATATTATTTTAAATAATAACACTACGGTATTCAATTCTGAATATTTTATCCGTAATAAAAGCGGTAGTGGTGCGGTACGTTCAGTACGATACCGCAACCTGCATTTATTGATTTATCAAAAATTAGAAAAAAAATCAAGTTGACATTGACAGATAAGTGACAAATTGACAATCAGATGCTGAAAGGGAGGCGTTAATTCCATCCCAGGTTTGGAATTTGGTGAAAAACTTTAAAAATGGTATGATATTTGCTATCGTAGAACTACATATTTAAATATTATATACACTTTAACCATGTCCTATGTTTTTATTTAAGATTCGCTTCATTTTAATACAAAACCGTGCGGGTAAAACTCGGTTAGCTAAATGGTATATGAACTTTGACGACGACGAGAAACAAAAGCTTATAGAGGAGGTTCATGCCGTTGTCACTGTTCGTGATGCAAAACACACCAATTTTGTTGAGGTAAGAATCCTTCTTAGTCAAATTATATGGTAAACCAAGTAAATGCCCTTTAAAAATAATAATCTTATATGTATTTGTTTACTCATTTTCTACATTATGTGTGGTAGAAAGAGAGAAGCTGTTGCAAAATGATGTCCTTCAATATCCTTTAAATGATAATCGTGTAAAATCAGATACATCACAAGTATAATATGGTGGTTATTTTAAGTTTCTTTTATATAATGGCTGTATAATATTTAGTAATAAAAAGGCTTTACGCTGTATCATATATGTAGGGCACAGGACACTTAATGTTAAGACATTCTGTTCCTTACTTTCTGTCTTATTTTTCAAACATTGCATGTTCAGTAACAGAACTTAATACTCACTCAGTGAAGTTTACTGTTAACCAGAGGGTGCAAGTTAGGTCAAACCTACAACTATTATGCTTACAGTCAGACATTGTCCCAATTATAACTAGATATTAATAATAAAAAAATCAGCTTCACGCTGCATCTCAAAAAAATGGAAATATTAAGAAATAACAATTAATTTCCTCAAGTGAGTATCGAATGCACAACCATCGTGTTATGGTCACACCCTCATGCCCCCCCCACATCAGCCTCATATTGATAATATTTATTTTTAAATAAATTTCAGTTCAGAAACTTCAAGATTGTATATAGAAGATATGCAGGTCTCTACTTTTGCATCTGTGTAGATGTCAATGACAATAATCTCTGCTACTTAGAAGCTATACACAATTTTGTGGAGGTCCTCAATGAGTACTTCCATAATGTGTGTGAGTTGGACCTTGTCTTCAACTTTTATAAGGTAATGTTAAACAATTATTGATTGTGGGTTTGATTCATTAAGCCAATTTTTTTCTGCCATTTAGCAAGCAATGCATCCAGAATTCGGCAGAAAATGGGGAATGATAGAATCTCAATGGAAACGGAGTGTCTTAACACTCTATTGCCTGCCTTACTAAGTAACAGATACACTGTGAAGCTAAAAAGGTCATATAACTGAAAAGTTGATAGTAAAAATTTGTTTCAATTGAATCATGACATCTATATTAAAGAAGCAATTTCATATGGATACTTTTAATTTGGCCCAAATTTTAAATATTGCATATTCAATACCAAGCTTTGGGAAAATGAAATCAATTTAAATTTATTGATCCCCACTCAATAACCATATTATGTTTAAACTTTAGGTATACACAGTAGTAGATGAGATGTTCCTGGCAGGTGAGATCCGAGAGACTTCCCAGACCAAAGTCCTAAAGCAGCTTCTTATGCTCAACTCATTAGAGTAGCTACATTTTATTATAAAATCAAAATTACTTTATTATAAAAGATTGTTTGAGCTTAAACTTTTAACAACTTAGACAGAAAAACAATATACCTGAAATCTATTAATTTTGAGAATATCTAAAAATGTATTAATTATAATTATATGAAGTGAAATAAAATATAATTATTTCTTATAAAAAAAGCTGTTATAATCTCAAAGTAAGTAAAATATATATTCTTGTTTAATATACTTTTAAAGAACTATATATAAAGGAAAATAAAACATTTAGAAACATCAACAATTGGCATTCAACATTATGTCAGAGGGGAACAGACAACAGGTATTGGGTTTGATTCCCAATTGAGGAAATAAAGTATTTAATATTTTCATTTTCTGCTCTCTGGTAACGAGGCAAAAGCGCGGCGTTGGTTTCCGCCACTGCAATATCTCCAGAATTCAGCTGAAAATAGGCTAGGGAAGTGACTTAATAAAACAAAGTGTGTCAACTCTAAGTTCCCAGGTTTCCTCTCTTTCTTCACTTAAAAATAAGTATAGATTTTCTAGCTTCACGCTGTATCCTGCACATAGCAGGGTTGCTGCCAGTAAGAAAGCTAATACTTATTTTTTTGTGTAAGAATCTCTGTTTGGAAAATGTCACAAATTTCTAATTCCCAAAGAATATTCCTTAAAAATGATCATTTGGTTGAAAATAAGCTGTATAAAGCATACATTTAAGAATACAGAGTGCTTTGATGGTTTATGAAAGGCACAAGTTTGAGGCCTGCTTCTTTAAATTATTTGTTTCTAAATGTATTGATAATAAATTTATATTTATAATTTACTTAATAAATATTTGTTTTAAAGCTTTTTATGGCGGTATGTAAGACTGCTTTGTAATATTTATTAAGAGATCTGTAATGTAATTATAAAAACAAATATTCTTTTTTATTTAATTTATTAATTTTAAATGAATTACAAGAAATTATAGTAGAATATTAAATGTATGTTACTATTTAGAAACTTTTTCTATTAATAGTAAGTTCTTTATATTGTAAATCGTAATTTATAATTTGTTTTAGTGAATACTCATTCCATTGTACATTTACGAGTATATTAAAAATTTAAACATTAAATAACCTTGTTTATATATCCATAATGTCCTTTACGTTTTAGTTTATAAAAATTATTGTGTTTGGCAAGGTCATCTGGCACAGTATCTGACTGTAAATGTGATGGTTGTGAGTTCCATACCTACTGGAGGGAATAAATTAATTTTATTTACTGGCTCAGGTAACAAATCTAACCATGTCGTTAAGTTCCGCCACTGAACAAGCGATGTCTTAAAAATTAAGTGGTGCATGAGAAAACGAATGTCTCAAAATTAGATAACTTCAGCCTTCGTTTCTATGTGGGGTACAGCATAAAGTTGAAAAACATTGACTTTAGTAAAACAAATCGCTTTTGTTGTGTCATCACTAAACACACTATATCTTTCTTCTCTCCTGGTTAAAAAATGCAAAATACTTTATTTTAGTATTGTTAATAATAACATTAATATTTTTTTGTTCCAGCAGTTTTTTAAATGAAGTTCCTCTTACGGAATAGTATTAGGATATTAGTTTACATTAAAGTTGGTAAATACAGAACAATAACCTTAATTTAAATGTGCACCGAATACTACTTGCTTGCTATAGCTATAAGAATAATTACTATAAGTGCGATGATTGTGGGTTCAATTTCCATCCTGTCTCCTGCTGCATATAGAATATAAGGCTAAAAAAATGTCACCATATGATGGCTAAATGTGATTCCTGTATAAATAATCATTGTATTTAGAAGTTTTTTATTGGTTATGGGGAAATGCTATGCAAGTAAAAAAAATGTTATTTTTGAATGCGCTTTGTAGCATTTGTGCAAAGGTGAAAAAAAGAACAGTACTTCTTTGAAAAATATATTTAAAATTACAAATGTATAAAAAAATATCACAAGGTTCATTTACAAAAAAGAAGTTAAAGATAAGGAATACCAATACATTTACAATGAAAATTAGTTTCTATAAAATTATAATATACTGTATCAAATAATATAAAATAGAAATTTTTAATAACTATACTTGATAAAGTGAATCAATTTCTAATTTACTTTTAAGTAGGTAAAAAGAGATAAAATAAGAAAATTACATTACATTACAGCACGGCTGACCAGCCAAACGAGCTTTCGAGCATTGTTAAAATTCTATAATGTTGTAAATAATTAGTTAATAAAATAAAATCTGCGCAACCATCTACGGCTAACTTCAAGACGGCCCCGACTCGCCAACCATACTATAAGATACACTGTGGTAATGCAGAATGCTAGTGCAAATAGCATCTCTCGATCTAAATTGACGAAAAATATTTAAAAACCATCCTCACATCAAACTACAGCATATTATTCTTTTTTCAGTTATATTTCAAACAATAAAGTATATTGACTATGAAGTTATAATTAAAATTATAGTTTTTAATTCAGTTCTTCATAATTTGTTTGCAAGATCTTACTATATATAAAATATCAAACAACTTTTCACTGCATTAGTATATATTTTTAAATTTTAATACATGAATCATTCCAGTGTTGTGGTTAAGGCATTAATTTATTTGCTCAATATATTTAATAAGTAGAAATACTAATTAGTATTTAGAGAAGATATAACTTATTAGTTGCCTGATTGCTTTGAATCCCAAATTATTAAAACTACAAATTTATTATATCAATTTAGTTTTGTTTTAAATTGCTTAATATTCGTAATATATATAACATTCGTAATAAACCTAGTATAGTGTTTTATTACTTAATTATCAAAGTAAATCAATTACTGTACGTATTAAAATCAATCCCACTCCCACTTATGCAGTATAGGTGAAAATGTCCACAAGTCCGGGTGTCCCAAGTGAGATACTGAAGTACTCATATCGAATTTACTCCATCTATAAAAAAACAAATAAATATTATATTTCTTAATATTTTCATTTCTTCGCTCTAGCACCTAGGGAAAAAACCCTACGTTGTTTTCCGCCATTCAACACGCAATGCTTCGAAAAATTCAGCGGAAAGTGGGGAACGGAGAGTCTTAACACTAGTTTCCTTCATAGTAAACACCGTGCTGCATGCGGGATACAGCGTGAAGCTGATTAAGTTTAATTTAAATAATATATTGTATAGCGATCAGTATTTTCAGCATCATTGCGCAGTGCAACTTTCAGATTATACACTTGATGGTTGTAAGTTCAACGTGTTGTTGATAACATATATATTGTACATGTTTTAGATGCTAATAATAATTTAAGATATAATTTGTGGGTTCGACTTCCACTTGCTAAAGTGAAATATTTAATATTTTCATTTTCATATGAGTTCCAATATTCAACATGGTACGCATCAAGAATGTCTTAATGGAAACGGAGTGTGAAAGGAGAGTTTATCACTTCCCAGGTTTCCACTGCTTAACCTTCTATATGCGAGATTAAGTAAGTAAGTATATCTTTTAAAATATATAGGAAGTATTATATACGAAAAATTTCCACAACTTACTGGAAGGGCGGTACACCACGTGACACGTTATAAGTAGGTCCACCAACACTGAGGAACTGGTAGGCTCGACGCAGAATAGAACTGGTGACCTTCGCGTCGATGGCGCCGTGGCTGCGATGGCTTAGCGCCTTGAATGGGTATGTACCTGTTTAAAAACATTGGAGATATTATTTGTAATTCTAAATAATTTACTTTTAGATTTTTAGAAGCAAGATAAAATCTTGTTTATTAAGAATAATTTATATCAGTAATGTTGGTGTAGGTATTAATGTGAACAAAAAAAAACAGAAAGAAAGGAAGAAGTTTAAAATTGATTTTTTTATTTATTTCCTACACATCAATATTCACAAAAAGAAGAAAATTCAAATAGATAGAACACTTGGAACACTTCAAAAAAATCGAAAAATATTTACATTTCTATTTCTAAGTATAATTTTCTTATAAAATATCTAAAAAGTCATACCATTAGCAGGGTTGAGATCGTTTCTAGCAGCAATTGCGTTAGCGGCGTTAAATGGGGGAAGACAAGCGCAACGGGACAACGGGTCATATCTATAGTCATTGTATCGCATCGTTGCAAACATATCGCTCATCTTGTTAATATTTGCCTGAAAATAGGAAAAAATTGTTTATACTGCATTATTGGCAGGATTTATGTTGAGTTTCCCACGCTTTTATAGTGTTCTTTTAAAAATGAGAAAATTCTGTTCAATGACAACGCTCTTGCATAGTAGGGTAGGCAGAGAGAACCTAGTGTTAAGACACTACGTCAGTCGCACCGCCCAGCTTTCGATCGTAAAAAAATCTTACTAACCTGTTTCAATTTGAACATCTTTGCCCTTGGATTGGTGTGGTATCCAAACCAATCGCCGTACATCGCTATGCGCTCATTACCACCACTGAGGTTGAATATCCTCGGGAAATACGGAATGTTGTAAGACGGGAAGTATGTTGTCTCCTTTAGGTGATCCGTTCTGGAAGAAATATGTACTTATGTAAAACAATGTTCCGTACCAATTTCATGATTGTACCTGTCAACAGAAAGTACTTGTTTACTTATGAATGTTGACAACTTTAAGTTTACGCTTGTACGCTCATTTTGTATGAGGTACAAAAAAAGTTCTTTACGGGTTTTTTTTTCTGTGATATAAATTTCTATTTTTTCCTATATTTCTATTTAATTTTGGTTATTGTAGGTCCATGGGATATTTTTTTTGATTCCGCATTGAGAATTGAGAATTTTATAGAGTTTCCTCACATTTTTTAGGAATAACAAGAAGTTGTCGAAAATTGTAATTTAATTATTATTATCTATCTTAAATTAATAGATAGATAGATAGATAAAATTCTTTATTGCATACAAACTATAAGTACAATAAACAAAAGAAAATCGATGGCTATAGTAATATAACTAGCATGCAAGGGCGACCTTATCACTATTAGTGATCTCTTACAGGTAACCTTGGGCGTAAACATTTACAAAAAATAAATAGTAATATAAGAACTATGTGGTACATAAAAAGTTTGTTAATAATTACAATAATAACGAATCCGAAAATAAACATACAACATTACAAATGTGATTAATATTGGTATGTATGGGGTTATATTTATCGTAATAATAATAATTATATATTCTTTTTCTGTAAAAAATTATGATTACTTTAGATAAACATTATTTTAATATTAAATATACGCTATATATCTTACAGATCCGCTGCCTCAGTGGTACCCGGCAACTGTTCCACCACCCACAAAAGTCCAGGTTCGATTTTTCCAGGAGTTTTAGGAGTTTTCGCTTTGAACTTGTTGTAATCTACTATATACCTGTATACAATTGAATTTTACATTAAATTAAAAAAAATGTTTACGAAAACAGGTTATTAAAAAGTGATTATTATTTTTTTAGTATCTAAATTACATGAAAAAGGATTTCATATTTGCCGCAAGGATTTTTTAAAATAAAATAACAAAAGAAATACAGTTTTCAAGGGTTAATATTGTTTATATTCAATTAAAATGTGGAGATGACAGAAAGTGGAACAATTTAGAAGTAATTAAGATTGTAAAAATATATACCATACTGCAAGTAAAATTTTGTTTGAGAATGGAAATAAAATTGAATAAAATAAATAAATCAATCTGGTTGACGCGAGATTCTCCATTTCTGCCCCACTTTCTGCCGAATTCTGGAGGCATTGCGTGTTGAGTGGCAATAGATAAAATTAAATGCATATAAATAATACATATACTTATACGTTCGATAGTTGCGGATCTCATTCTCACTCGGGGGAATGAAATATTTCAATTTCCTTGCTCTGAAACTAACACTAGACTATTTTGACAGGTTCCCCCTGTCCCTCTTCTAAGGGCGGCATACAGCGTAAAACTTATTTATATGTATTTACCTTGGGAGTATATTATTTAAAAAATATTCAACTTAAATAAATACAGTGCGGCGTTGGGTTCCGTTAGCGTCCACAATGTGAATTAGTGGCTAATGTGAAATGGAGAGTCTTACAATATTTTTTTCATCGTTTATAAAAGAAATTTACCACTGGTTATTGTAAGTGCCACTATTATGAAGTCTGAACAGTTTTACCCACTCTTCACCGTTTGTGGCCAAACGATTCGCTATCATTGCCCGCACATATTCAAATAACTAAAAAAAAACAAAACAATATGGTGGATATTTATATTTAAAATATAACAGTGGGTTAATATTCTCTGGGCTTATTATAACAGTGATTGTGCTTTCCTTAAATATACAATCGATACATATATTGTCCCGTTTTGACGCAATCTGAGACTATGACCGTAAACCCGATACTAGTGGATGTAATCTCCTTTCAGGGGGAATGGCACGGTTGGATGAGGAGAGCTGAAGATCGATCTCAATGGCGTGCCATTGGAGAGGTCTATGTTTAGCAGTGGACGAGGAAAGGCTGATGATGATGATGATGTCAGCACGTCAGCTATCACGGCCCAATTTTATGTCACGAGTAGCCCAAAATTTAATGTTTCGAACGGGACAGGTCATAGTCCCGCTTTGGGTAAAAAAAAACTTTTAAAAGAGCCTCTTTTCTTTAAGAAAAAGTCTGGCAACACTGAATAGAAAATTTTTACTATTCTCATTATCCCGTTTTGGTAGAGAAAGTTCCTTCTGACTACCCATGTAATGAATGTTATACTTACTTATATACTTCATGTAATGAAAAGCGTGAAGCTGCTTTTTTCAACAAATTTATCACAATAAAAAATACACCTACCATATGTTCTTTCTTTAGTGTACTAAGACAATTTATTAAAATAATATACATACCTGCCCCTCTGGTTTAACATTTTCAAACAGTGTCCTGTTGCTGTTCCCTGTGGTGGTTTCCGCCGCCACGAGACCAGATGATAATATGTAGAAATCATCTGTCGACTGCAAATTACACGTTTACAATTAAAATTATATGACCCTTATTATCTATACTAATTAATATTAGGTTCGGGCAAAAGTATTTTCGTATTGTCCAAGGAAAGGACAGTAACTCATCTTTTCGTCACATACGTTCATTTTGCTTGCTTGAAACGCAATTGAAAAATGGCGGGAACTAGTTTTTTTTATTTATTGCAGTTTCAGAATATCTTTAATTTCATAGTATTAAAACCAGCCAGTTACATTTAGTTCAGCCAGAGGTTTGATTACTAACAATACATTCAAAATACGAAAATACTTTTGTCCTGACCTATTGTTATAAAGCTACATAGTTAAACAACTTGATCTCAGGAATTTTTTTTCAACTTCCTGCTGTATCCCTTACATAGCTGGGTAGGCGAAGAGAACCTGGGGACCCAGTGTTGAGACTTTTTATTTCCTCGAGTTGGGATCGAACCCACAACTGTTTACAATTACACGCTTGTACTTATGCGCCACGACTCGCCTCAAAAAATATGTGTAATGAATATCCCATTTAACAAAGCAGGTTAAAGGCTTTTAAAAAAAGCCATCACGTTTATTGTTTCAATGTTCCGCGGTCCCACTGTACCTGCGGGTAAAGTCACCACCTTCCGCGTTTAGATCGTGTCATATGTCATACACATCTCTTACGTTATTTCACTAGCCACAGAGGTGAAACCGCGGGAAAAAGCTAGTAATATTTATAATCAACCCGTACATATAATTCAAGTTTCTATACAAAACGATGAAACATATTCAGTCTATAATTTCTACACCATATTTTTTTTTTATAATTTTTGTCAGGCCGTCGTGATACATATTCACGAGAGTGCGACTGTAAACGCGACGGTTGCGGGTTCGATTGCCACTCTAAGGAATTCAATATTTAACATATTCATTTTTCTCGCTCTGATAACGAGGAAGAGCGTAAAACTATAAACAAATATAATAATTACTTGTACAAAAGCAGGATAGGATGTGAAGGACATCTTCCGTCCCGGCAATGGTTTGTCGCTATCCGGGGACAGCTTGTAGTTCAGTACATACACCTTTTGGAAACGCAACATCGATTGATAACTGTAAGAAAATATTCACGGAAAATTTAATGGATAGTATATGACAGCAAAATAAATATTTGTTAAACCCGATATGTTATTAAAAGAACGGATGGTCAAAAACGAAGTGTTGCCAATATACTTATTAAAAAAATAAAAATAAAAACAGTACATTTACAAATAATAAGCTCTACTTTTATTTATGTTCACATTAATTTTTAATAACTAGTGTGACACTTCACCCTCCACTAAATATGTTTTAAAAAAGAACCTTATAAGATTAACTACCATTTAAAATTAACCTAGTGTATAGATACTCTATTCTCTGTTTTAAGGATTTTTTGGATTTTATCTACCAAAGCGACAGTGCTAGTGTGGCCTTAGTATACAATTTTTTAACTTTATTTTTTTTACTTGTGCCCCTGGACTCATTAAAATTTCTCTAACTAAATAAATAATTAAAATAATCAAGTTAAGATACTATATAGTACCATTAAAAACAACATATTTACCTATTCCAAGTGGTATGAGAAGTGTATAAATCCGACAGATCCGGCAGTAGCTTGACTAGTCCACTGCAGTGCTCCCCAAAGAGCATACCCTGGGCTTCCTTAGGCAAGGAGATTGCCATGGCTAACTCACCTAAGTCTCCTAACATGTTAATCCATCTGGGAATATTTGAAAATAGATATACTAATTAGAGAGTTAAAGGTCAAGATGCAGACATGACAGCATTATTGTCGTAGATACAAAGGGGGCCCGATGGTCCGTGCCTACTCCAAAAATTTGCTGCGTAAAACATAAATAAAAATAATAGTGACCATGGACTCAGCACCTAACTGACTATAATATAAGTATATTCATTATTTTCATAAGGCCTGTGTTAAGACATAGCATGGCGGAGAGTTCTGCCACTTAACATACAATATATAATTTTTGTGTAGAAAGTGGTGTGTTGATTCTCATTTATCTGGTCTGGTTACAGAGTTATTCATATATTCGAGCCTTTTCTTGCATAGCAAGGTGCTCCCCAAGCACTGACCAATTTTGGAGACACTATGTGTTGAGTGGCAAGAACTCTATGCCATACTTTGTTTTGTTAACAGAAAGAGATAATGACAATAATTCAAAGGAATCGAGCTTACAACAATCACGTCGCCAAAAATATTGAGATAATTTTTTTATTAGCTTCACGCTGTATCCCACATACAGCAGACTAGGCATACGGAACCTAGTGTTAAGACACTCCATTCCGCATATTCCGCCTATCTATAATATAATAATAATATAAATTATTAATGTATTTACAGTAAAATGTTGATTTACTTAATATCCCTAATGGTGAGCCATTCGTATGCACTTCTAGTTGCCTTGTTATATCCAGCAGTGAGACCTTCCAATTGAATGTAGTATAATTTCACCTGGAATGTTTTTATTGAGAATAAGTTTAGTTGTAAAACAAATATTTTGCCCTTTAAAAGGGTTTGGATAGAAAATTATTTATAGAAAATTGGACAACGGTTAAAAAAAAATTTGGAGGAATCCTAACTCGCGTCTCTTGGAAACCGTCCAAGCGGTCTGACCACTAAGCCATACGTCAAGCTACGTCGAGTTCGAATTCTTATACGCGCTCTTACAACTAATTTATATTCATAGGATGCTTATTTATATGCATATGAATTTATATTCATGCTAATTTTTTTTTTTCAAATAGAGCGAGTATGAAAAAAGAAAAAAAAATACTGCTTGTCCTGTTATCCGGTAAAAGCGTCAAGCTGCAAAAAAGTTTTACTCTTATAAATACAAACGTCTTGGTTACGTCATAAAAATATTGCTTTTAAAAAGATAAATAAATTTAATAACAAGGGTCCAATGTGGAGCATTGGTACAACTACTGACTGTAAATACAATTATGGTAGAGATCACTGAGAACCCGGGAATAATGTTAAAGTAGTATAGATAAAAGAAATATTATTTTAAACTATGTGTATTATAAAAGTATATGTGTAAAATATATTTTTACCTGATACCAGTAAGGATTGAGAGGATTACTCTCAACCATGGAAGCAATGTAGTCTTCATTTTGGTCAACAAATTCTTCAATAAGACCACAGACATCTGTTTTATTGTGACAATATCTGAAATTATTATATATGAAAAAAAAATATATAAACATTTTAAGCTATTGTGGAGCAGTGGAAGGTACTTGGGTAAGTAATAGGTTCCCTCTCTCTACCCTTCTGCTTTATACTGCTTTCTTTCAAATAATATATTTGTAGTGTACCTGTGGGAACTAAACCTAGAAATGTCCCATAACATATTGTTTTCTTTTTTTATTGCTAAGCACACACAGTTTCCCATTTTTGATTAGTAATAATTCCTTTGTCCAAACAAATAAAAAATAAAATATTAAGAATGAAATGTGTGATGTTGCTAGTAGAAGAATAAGAGGTATAGGTGCAGGTTGTTTATCAAAAAGCAGTATGAAGCAACATAGGAGTAGCAAGTAATGTTACCCACCTATATATGAAAAGTAATTTGTGTGACTTTTCAAAGCAAAGCTCAACTTTAGCCTAATAGACTGTGCAATCAAAGTTTTTTTATAAATTTTAATCATTGTTTTGAATAATTTATAGAGTTTCTCTATATTTTTTTAATTGTTTGTGCTTTATAAAATCATAAGATAATTAATAATTTTACCCTTTCAACATATTCTGCCAGTGCATCCATATTAAATCCCTAGTGAGAAAACCTTCAAGGAATCCAGCAGCATATGCTTGTTTCTCATCACTAGCATCAGTTGAAGTATGTAACTCTAAGAAAGCCCAACTGAAACCATATAATATCAAATTTGTTAGAAATATACATTGAGGCTAGTCGTGGTGCAGGGTCACAAGTGTGGGATTGTCCCCATGACAGGTGTGGGCATGATTACGATTTGAAAAAATAAAATATTTAATATTTTTATTTCTTTACTCTGATGTTGAGGCAAAACACAGTAGGGACAGGTTATGCAAATTAATTGCAATTGCAATATACAACTAAAATTACATTTCTATCAATACTTCAAACCTGATTACATGTCATTGACCTAAGTAGAGCAAATAAATAAATGAGGAGGGCAAGTGTGTTTACACATATGGAAATTTGGTAAAAATATTTTAATAATAAAATGGCCTTTTTAATCTATACATGTAATAAAGAAGTAAAAATAACGTGTCTGTACATTGAATATATTCACAAAATAATAATTGAGGGGTTTAGGAACAATAATAGAGCCCAGAGCCACAAAAAAAATTGTCTGTTTGTACATGCTAATCTCCAGAACTACTGGATGGATTTACTTGAAACTTTTCTGTTAAGTCTAGGAAACATCTAGGCTATAGTTTATTTTCAAAATCTGGATACCTCATGTGAAACCTTAACAGCCTGTCTAAATTATAAGATATAAAAATATACTGCCTTTGGGAAAATTTAACAACATGACAAACAATTTCCACCCACATAACAAAAATGAAGGTCTGGAGTACCTGACGTGGAACCCTAGCAGCCCATCTAATCTCTAAGAGATATAAATATAGCATATTAGTAAAAATTGATAACAAAGATTTTCTGTCCACACAAATAAAATAAAGATCTAGAGCAGCTGATATGGAACCTTAACACTCCAGCTAAGGCTTAAGAGATATGAATATCACGGTTTGGAATAGTTATTCTGCATGGTCAGTGTTGAATGAAATTAGATTATTCCGACCTAATAATTTAAAATAGCGTAAGCTAGGATGAAGTCAGTGGGCGAAGCAACGGGCTGGTGGCTTGTTTTAAATAAATAGAAAAAAATTTAATTTTTTATTGGTAAATATTATTTTATATATTAATCAAAAAGTAGTAAACCTTGTAGATATCTCTTTGAATTCCATTTAGAGACTGAGTGATGGGGAATGGGTCTCAGTGCTTGTTTAGTCAGACCAATAAAACACAAATATTTAAGTATCAATATGTCAAAGTAGTGGCAAAGTCCCACTAAAGCTCACTGTTTCATCACAATAATATTCTTGTGATGAAATATTTATATATATGCTTTCAATTAATAATCTTTATTCGTTTTTAAAATTTATATATTTAATTATAATATCTTACCCAGTCGAATTAATTTCGTTGTTGTAAGTAGCTTTTGCGATGAATACACTGGATATGTCTTTGTAATTATCCGTAATTAATACTCCAGCGTTTCCATTTATCCATTCCACATATCCATATTTAGCTTCACACACAATAAATGTAAATAATAATATTAGGAACTTCGACTGTGTGTAAAAAGTCATTTTTACGTTTATTTGCTTCCGTTAGTGCATACTAAATAACAATAAATGAACAAAGAACGATCGTGTCAGAGATCAATAGTATTTATTAAAATAAACAAAGATAACAGCGATAGACTTCAGTTTAAAATAAACTGTTATTATAAATGTTTTGACATGTACAATTGTGTCAAATTGAAATAAATTAATTTGTTAATACCTAATGACATTTGAATAAGGGATGCCAGATTTTTTTATTTTTTTTAAATGCCTACTTAACTTTTAGGAGGTAGGCAAGCTGAATACTGTAATTCTTACGGTAAATAAGATATAATAAATAAAAGTCTAGCTCAACAAGCTTCATTTTTAATTTAAGGTTATTAGAGTCAATATGTGTATCAAAATGTAAACTTTGTCCGACTGAATTTGGTTAAATGTTTTAATGTCACATGTACATAAAAATGCTTATATTAAAATGTAATTTATTAATATTTACAAAGCATTATAACCAATGTTACGGGGACTATTATTTGCAAAGCAAAAACACCACATAGGAAATAAATATATTATAAAACAGAACAAAATCAGCCTTTATTTCACTAAAATTTCTTATAAATATTTTAATTCATATTAAGTCGCTGACAACTTTAAGCCCATTTCACCACATTTATAGCCAATCTCTCTCATCAAATATGGCGTCCTCTCGTGTGTCGGTGTGGTCATCCATTCATTAATATTTAATGAAACCGCAGCATATCCTTGTTTCTCTAATATATCTAATATGAGGCGGAAGGCACCGCGCAAGCGATTGCTGTTCATAGAAAAACAACCTTGATTGAAATTCAATATGCACACACTGAAAAAAAAGCAAATATTCTTTTTTATTCTTAATATTATCAATTTTAAAACCAAAGTCTACAAAAAACAGCATAATAATATATAAAAACGGTAGAAACTAGATTATCCGATCCTAATATATATAAACTCGCAACTATTTCGTAATAATTTCATTTTCGTTCATAAACATTAATTTTCGTTTTTATTCGTTTTTAATAAATATATAACATACATCCTAAAAACGCAAGTTCTTACTATCATATAAGATAAATCAAACAAAAAAAATAGATACTTACATAATAGACCCATGAGGCACATTTAATTGTTCAATAGGTATTCTTGAATCACTATCTGTAGCTGGCAACTTTACTGGGTAGCCTCCTTTTATACAAACTAATGTATCTGCAAAAAATATATAAAGCATAATCAAAATAGTCTTTATTCAGTTAGGAACAAGCACTTCTAAATCTTCAAGTTACGTGGAGCGGCGACGGAGTTAGATATGAGCGGCGTTGAGTAGCGTCGCTTAACAATAGGTTTGCAGGTCCCATCTAGGGTAGGCAGATGTGCAGAGTACAGTGTGAAAAAGTATAATTTGAAGAAAAAAGTATAATATGCAGTCAGTAGTGTCAGTAGTACAGGACGCTAGCACCGGCTAGAAAGGAAGAAAGGGTACAAAAGGTACAATAAAAAACGATTAACAATAAGAACATATACAAACCTGAAATTAGACCGCTAGGTAACACCACATTTCTGGCAACAAACTCGTTACCACCTAGTCCTAAAGCCAAGTGTTCCACCACCACACCACTCAATGCATGTATCGGATACATAATTTTAGCTTTTTCCAAAATTTCATCTGGCAAATTATAACTGGCATTATGTAATGAAGTCACAGCCTCATTCAATGTGAGCAACTGTATATAATCCAAAGTGTTATTTTCCCTCGCCAGGTATTCATCAAGGAATTCCTTTGTAAATATCTTTTCTAGAACTTTATCCTCATAATGTCCTAGTGAGGCTAATTCAAGGCACACCTTAGTCCATGGCAAGGCAGCGTTTGTGCAATTTAAGATGGGATTTTCGGAAATTTGTCTTTTAATTTCCAGCCATTGATCAGATTCTAATGTGAAATTGTTATTTGATAAGCAGTTTATAAAACCGAAAAGTATGTTTGTACGGGCGTTGGATAGTAGTTCTGGATCCGCTATTGCATTTTTACAAAGATATTCTATCAATCTTAGGTGAGTGTGTGACTGAAATAATGAAAGGAAATAAAATTAATTAATGAATACCAAAAATGTATTACCGTCGTGGCCCGGTAGAACTATTGTGTGGCACAAAGGTTGTGGGTTCTATTTCCACTCAGGGGAACTATTTATTATTATTATTATATTATTATTTTTATTTCCTCGCTCTGGTAAGGAGGACAAGCGCCAAAATGAGCGGAAAAAGAAAAATATAGTGCCCTAATACTAAGTACTATTTGCATATTTCACTAAATCGCATTTCTTGATAAATCTTGACGAAACTAGCAGCTTAATAAAAATAAATATACTTTATTGCACCTTAATAAAAGTAAAATATCGTGAAAATTTTATAAAATAATAATAACAGCAACAGCTTACAATTTTAGACAAAACTCGTGCAACCAGCAAAGCCTTTTCAAACTCCACGTCATTATTGACAACATAGTCACCAATGGCGTCCATCAATTCCATGTTATAGTATTCAAAAAATCGATCCGCCACCTTTGCCTTCAACCTAGCAGCGGTCCGAAGTACATCATCAAATGTCAAATCATCAATAGAATGTATCAGGATATCACAGCAAATATGCAATAGTTGCGCTCGAGTAGGGAACAAAGTTTCAGAACAATTGGTTAGGCATAGCGCCCAAACTATCGATTTCGCCATCTGGGCAGATAAATTCTGGTCGTTCAGGAGAAGGCCTGTGACCACGTTGTTTACACACCGGTCAGGTAGGTCATGGGTGCAGCAATATACCAACATTTCACGTAAAAGCTGGGGATCTCTGCTATCCAGCTCTAAAGGCAAGTGTATCTGGAATGCTAGAGGCAGTGCCAACTTGAGGGCGTCAATCAAATGACTTTTTTCATTGCACTGTGTAAGAATGAAATCTAGGAACATGATCTGTGGAGTATTCATCAAGTTGATGTTACTCCTTATCATTTGCAGCATCGTTTGAAATATAATGGAGTTGGCGGGGATTTTTAGAAAAGATAGTACTTTGATGGCCTCAATTGCTTCGTTTACGTCTAAAACTCTGGCTTGTTTTTTTAAATTTTGACAAAGCATACTGAATGTTGGATCATTTGTGATGATTTCGTTGTCGCTGTTTCTGAAATTATAAAGAAATTAATTTTACTTTATTTTCAATTTCACACTGTATTTTTCTTCTTTTTTATTTCTTTGCTTGATTACCAGAGCGCGGTAATGAAAACATTGAATATTTGACCCACAACTTTCGCGTTTACAGTCACACGCTCATGCCACTGCGCAATGGCTACCTTAAAAAAATACGCTTTCA
Organism: Heliconius besckei; assembly: GCA_018249835.1. NCBI lineage: Eukaryota > Metazoa > Arthropoda > Insecta > Lepidoptera > Nymphalidae > Heliconius > Heliconius besckei. The sequence continues at coordinate 1,861 of DWNA01000293.1, read as the reverse complement.
CTTTTTTCTATCCTTGGATTGGTCAGACCCAATATAGTATTAAGTTATCCTTGATCTTATTGCCTCCTATTTAAGCCAAGGAATCAAGAAGGTTAATATAAATAATGTGAGATCACCTGGATCTCCTCTAAAGATGGGCTTTCCACAAGGATCTATCCTGGTTATTTTTTATTTTTTCTTTATATTAACAATCTGCCTTTTTATGTGAAGAACCTATGTGATCTGTTCACAGATGATGTGTCTTTAGCATTTAAGGTTGACAGGAACAAAATAAACCATGACTAACTGAATAGTGTATTACCGTTTATTCTTTTATTTTTGCTTTGATGTTAACAATCGAATGTTAAATGCCAAAAAAACTAAAGGTATAGAGTTTGCTTTACTATAATATGTTAAAAAACAGTTAGAATCTTGTAATTAAAGGTGTAACATATCTGTATGTTATGGTAAAAGTATAACTAAAGATTCCAAACTCCAGTGGAACTCTCATCTAGAAGCACTTAGGGATAAAAGCAAGACAAATGACAGACATTGAAACTTTCCAACTAGTCTACTATAGGTATTTTCATAGTTTTTTATCTTATAGAATGCTCCTATGAGGAAGTGCAGCAGATATTAATTCTGAGTGAGATATAACCTAAGAATTTGAGATTCTTTGCAAGATGTTTTTATAGCTGCAGGTATTATTCAAGTTGCATTACATGCAGTTGCAGTACATTTTGAATAGAAAAGTCAAATATGCATTTACATTTTTTTTAGCTTCTATATCTCACTTGTAGTAGGGTAGGCAAAGGGAAAAACCTACTTTTATAACAGTCTGTTCCCCTGTGGAAATTACATAACAAGAACAATTTACTAATTATGGTTAAATTATTTTTAATATCATATGTGAGGCAGTTGTGGCACAGCGGCACAAGAGTGTGACTGTAACGTGACAGTTGTGGGTTCGATCCCTACTTGAAGAAGTGAAATATTTATTTATTTATTTATTTATATTTTAGGGAAACACACAGAATACAAAATACACAAACATTACAAATTTAAAAGATGACACACAATCCAATTAAGTTTCCACATACAATTTATAGATACAAACAATAAGCACAAGATAAAATATACTACTAAATTACAAGTTACATTAAGAAAAAAAAAATCGATTTATTAATTCAATACATACACACACACAAACACATATATATATCAAATTGAATGAAATAATCCAATTTACACTATACAATAAATGAGATATACATAAATTAATCACAGGTACAGCAATTTATTAGATTTTTTTTTAAATCATTGACATCATTAATTATGAAAATTACAATGTTGGCAAACAATTTATCATAGCTGGTGCAGGCTCTATTGACCAAGATATTCTGTGCATGCTGGCTTCTAGTAACGGGTGTATTAAATAGTAATGGATTACGCACAGATCTTCACGGGCATCTGAAATTAATGCAGCTCAAAAGAAATGGGGAGTTCATGTGATTTTTAATTATCTTAAATAATAAAAGTTGGTCCCTAATTAATCTTCTATTGGCGAATGATAATATTTTAAAACAATCGTTAGCCTTATTTAAGGTTTGTTTTTTAAAATGTACAAATTTTATGAATTTATTTTGAACAGTTTCTAACCGGTTAATATATGTTTTATAGTGTAGGTTCCAAACAGTAGAACCGTATTTAAGAATAGGTCTAACAAAAGAATTGTACAAAAGTATCAGAGTGCTGGTTTTTTTGAAATCTTTGGAAATTCTAAAGATAAAGCCAAGCATGCGATATGCTTTAGCTATCGTTCTGTTGATATGTAAATTAAAGTTAAGTTTATTATCTAGATGTATACCCAGGTCCCTAACCT
>DWNA01000292.1:0-27576 GCA_018249835.1 Heliconius besckei | reverse complement strand
GAATTTCCTTTAGTTACTTTTACTTCTTTTGTTTGTTCATTTTGGTTACTCAGATATTTTTTCTAATAATAAATCTCCACTTATTATTCTTTTTTAACTTATTTTAATTATTTAGGCTTATATTTTCGCGGGCGTAGCCGCGTCCGGGCCCATTAGTAAGTATATATTTTTTAAATTCGTCGAATTACTTCTGTCGTTTTATTTTTTACTTAGACAAACTTTAGAATAATATTAATATTTATAAAGATAAATATTAATTAAACTTACTTATTTTGTATAAAAATATACAATTTAAATAACATAATAAAGATGCAGCCGTGGCGCAGGGGCACAAGCTTGTGACTATAACGCGTCGGCAGTGGGTTCGATTCCCACTTGGGGATATGAATTATTATTCATTAAAAATAAAATAAAATATCAGCTTCACGCTGTATCCCGCACACAGCAGGGTAGGCAGAGGGAACTTAGTGTTAAAACACTCCGTTCCCCACTTTCTGCCGAATTCTGGAGGCATTGCGTGTTGAGTGGGAGAACTCAACGCCGCGCCTTGCCTCGACAACAGCGCGAAGAAATGGAAATATATAAATATGGACAGTGAAATAAATATTTGACTGTCTCGAGTGGGCATCGAACTCACAACCGTCTTGTAAAGACACACCCTTGTATAAGTGCTGAAGTATACATATTACGGCTCTTTCAATTGGGCATCATCAGCTCAGTATCATCATCACATGATGAATACAAGAAATAAATATATTATTAGTAAATTATATGAAACACATTGAAGTGCGTGCAAAAAAAGTTCGAGGATTTTCTTCAATTTCCATTTTATTATCAGATCCTGACTTGATCCTGACTTGGTAATGAGACTGACAATACGAGGCAGTGTTTCAACTTTCAACATATTGTTTATGTGTATGTTTATGTGTATTCATTGTGTATGTTTTTTTCTTCTATATTACATTGTTAATATAGAAGAAAAAAATAAATGGACCACGAGTCCATAATGATAAGATAAAATAAACATTAAAAATGTAAAGAAAAAATCGTAATTCTCATTATATTTGTACTTTGTCGTTACGAAACTTCGTAAAGTAATTAAAACAATAATTTATGTGTAATTAATTTGCGGTCATTCCACTCGGCGGTGATGCCGCGCTTACTCGTGAAGGTCCCCGTGGACCCGTCCACGTCCACGTGGGCGCCGACGAGGACGGCGACGGGGACCATGTCATGTAGGGGGTACTCTTCAACTTTATAATATTAAAGTAGAGAAGCAGTCACTTTAATTAGTTAAAACATAATTAATTATGTTTTCTCATTCAATCTTGTTTCTCGCCTAATTTTATATATTAGAGGAAAATAAAGTATCTAAGCTCACAACACGACGTGCGTCAACAACTCTGATTAGCGGTAACCACTTTAAATAGCACCAGATATATTTGCGAGAATTAATAAACAACGTTAAAGGAAATTATTATTGTATTTTATTTTATTCTAAATGTTGCCTCTCGATTTTACGGTCAAGAATGAAATATTAACAAAGAAGTAAATATTTGAAAAAAAGTGTTTATTATATAAAAAAACATTTTTTTATATTCCCGTTTCGAATACAAATGTGTCAAGATAAAAAGATACACATAATAATTTAAACCTTATCACTAGAAAGACTGTAAATTGCTTGCAAAAAGCTGTCAACCTTTTCAAAAGCAATTTGGCGATAAAATATTTGAAGGTGTTGTAATTCAGCGGGCGGTGAGTGGTGAGTGGTGACAGCGGGTGTCGTCGCTGATAAGGGGCCGCGAAGGTGCAGGTTTTAAACTGCATTATTCGGGTTCGAATCTCACCTGAGGAATTATTTATTTTCATTTCCTCGTCCTAGTATCGAGACAAAGTGCAGCGTTGAGTTCCGTCATTCAACCCGCAATGTCTCAAAAACTGGGAACGGTCGGCGGTCGGCGGTCTGCTTATACCCTTAGTAGGATACAGAATGGGTTTGGTAAACACAATACGTCTCCCTGGAGTGCTGTAACAAAGCGCGTTACAAGCACGATGGTGGCTGTGGGTGACTGGCGGGTTCAATCCCCATTCGGGGCAATCAATTCATCTGATTTTCGCTAATATCTCAAACTTGTTCGGAAAGTAGAGTTGTTATTGCGGAACTCTAGAAGGGGACGAGGCGTGAAGGCGAAGGTGAGGTATGGACAACGAACTGTATCTTAACCTTTAAGTATGAACGTCGGGTCTGTCAGACCCATCTAGTTCTATGAATTCTACAAATCGGCCACTTCTCGGTGACCTCCGCCACTGAGTCACTCAGTACCTTTCGTATTAATGACAAAATGAATGTAGATAGCAGTGGGTGTGTCTCTGGGTTCAAAACACGTGAGTATTTAACTTTCTAAACGGGGCCTGGGTCTGTCAGACCCGACGTCCATGTTTCCCATACATAATGATTTCAAAACACCATATATTTTTATAATATTACAAAATATACTTTAATATTTTAATTGTATTATTTGTATTTAAATGTTTTTATTGTTATATATCATATATTATTTCGCATTGTTTGTTATATATTTTAGTAATTTAAATATTATTTAAAGACAATATAATAGACATTTAATAACAAAAAAGACGCGTTTCGTATACTAAACTACTCTAAGAATTGAGAATTACTCGCGTTTCGCGATCTGATCTATCATTTATTGAACATGAAGCTAAAAAAATAGTTTTGGGTTCTTGAAAAACATGTATACTTTGCCTCCAAAAGATATATAGAAAGACAACATATACTTATGTTGACTGCAATCGTCCTGTTAGCCTACAATGTTGAAAGCCACTGTGTATCGATGTTCAATAGTACATTATCTTGAGGTGTTGTCAAAATTTTTATTTTATAACATAAGATGTAATTTATTTATTTTTTTATTGTTAGACTTTATATTTTGTTAAAAAAATATTTATTTTATTATCTGTCTTTTTTTATAGTATTATTTTCTTAAGAGTCATCTCATGCGGCCAAAGACTGAAATTGTGACTTTAAATTACTTAAATCGTTGTGATGCGTAAAGTTTAATAAAAAGACATTTTATTTATATTGATTTTGTTTGATTTGAATTTGAATTTGAATAGCCATACATGTAAACTAAAACACAAAATTATCTTCTTCCTTTAAAAAACAGACGGAATATAACCAATAAATACTGGTCTCACAGACCCGACATCCATGTGTGTGTTATAAAAAAATCACGTCCATAGTTAAAGGTTAATGTCAAAGATATTGTCCTAAAATATGCGCATTGCCCCGAGTTCCGAGAGAAGCCGAGCGAGGAGGGTTGTTGCAATCAGAATGGCTGTTGTGCCTCACTCACACTACACATATCATTAGTGATATGTATTTAACAAGGAACTGTCATGGCGGCCGTATTTGGCGGGAAAGGAATGCGCAGTGGAACACTCGGATACGAGCGTTGCATAAGCTTGCATTACATCTCAATACTTGTCTTGTAAGTCGGTCACTGTGTCGGTTACAATTATTGTAACATTTCTTATAATAACCAATTATTAATAATAGTTAAATATGTCACATATTTAAGTGGTGTTCAATATTAAAACTGCACGGTGCACGCTCGGTCCATTTATATATTAGCGCCGCCGGCCATCGCTCAGCACACAAATATTATATGAACTGGTTAAGTAATTTACAAAATCAATAAAACAATACATAAAGTGAGATCTACCAGGTGACCTTTCCGCGTAACAACCATAAACGGTAAATGAGGTTATTAATTTCTTTAACATTTTGTAAGTTAATGCGGAGTTTCTAAGGAAAGTCGGAGGCTACTTTTTATACCCAACTTGTTTTAAAGCACGACATGATGTAAGCCATGAAACTGTGTGGGTCCTCTTATCTTATACATATAAGTATTTAGTATCTATTCATTATAATAATTATTTTTTTATAAAAAACGTATGGGCTCAAAATTCGGTCTTTTTTTTACTTGCATCCTTGCAAAAGCACCCATTTTAAAAACAGAGAGAACTAATGTGAAAGACGTTGTGTGTAGTGTTAGGTGGTGGAATTTAGTACCGCCGTTTTATAAAACATACTCGTATATTATGTTTTATAATTTGAATCAGCTTCATGCTCTAGGAAGAAAGCAGCTTGCTCCTATCTTCCGGCGAACGAGTCATTGCGTGTTGAGTAGCAGAGTAGCGGAACTAAACGCAGCACTTTGCCTTGTTGGTCGAGCGAAGAAATAACAATATTTATCTCTTCTCTATATATAATAAAACAATTAAAATATTTTGTCAGTACATTTTTTTTTATGGAAAAAGGACAAGGCAAACGAGCGTTCGGGTCACCTGATGATGATCACCGCTGCCCACGACCCCGTGCAGCACCAGAGGAGCTACAGGTGCGTTGCCGGCCTTTAAGGTGGAGATAGACGCGCGATAGATTTAGTATTACAGATTGTACTAAGTGTAAGTATAACTTACACTTATTACAATCTGTAATTGTTTGTAATTAATCTGTAGTTTAAAACGACTTTCAAAACAAGGAGGAGGTTCTCAATTAATTATTTGCGATTCGATTTCGATATTGGATTATTCGATTTGATTTTTGTAATATGCAATCATTACAGTTAGCTTACAAAGAATATTATAAATTCTTACCCAAATCAATAATTTAACATTTAAGGCTGTTTCTGAAAATTATTCACTGACATCAATACATTTGACTGTTAATTCTGTTTATTAAATGAATATTCTTGTAGTTTAAGCGGGCGAAGCCGCAGGGGGCCGCAAGTAAATAATAATTCTACTCCCCTTGTGGAAATCGAACCCACAACCGTCGAATTTACAGCAACTGACTCGTGCCACTGCGCCACGACGGCCTCCGAAGTAAGGCACAAGTACATGCCATATACATACTTATATGCATAAAATTTATTGTTGAAACTTTTAATAAAAAGTTAAGATGATTACACAATGTATCTACATTGTGTAGTTCAGGTTCTAGTCCGTAACGTAACACTACCTCTACCTACTTACTAAATATTTACCTCCAGGTGGGACTGTGCGGGCCTACGCTTCCTCATTTACTTCTTAAATGCCATCGCTGCCAATTGAGCTGAGCTCGTTTTGATTCTTGACATTATATGTGGATGTCATATAGCCAGCCATGACTGAATATAGGTAGAGTTTGGTTAATGCAGGTTTAAATATTATGTTTTGTAAGTTAGATAAATTAATTTTTAACAAAAAGAAAAACCGACTTCTAACAACAAACTAAAAAGGGAAAAATAATTTTACAAAGATTTTATAATTTTGAAGTCGGTGCCAAGTAAAACAAACAGGCTTAGTAATTAGATATTGTAGTAAGGTTGTAGTACCATTAGTTTGACACCGACTTCAAAATTATAAAATCTTTGTAAAATTATTTTTTAAAAAGTTATAATTTAAAATTCGGAAAAGTTCAGGTTTGGACATACGAGTATACGTATCTTAGATCCGTCATGCACAAGTCTGGAGGCATCGATCACGATCTCCATGGTCGGATAAGTGTTGCCTGGGCTAAGTGGCGGGAGGTCACTGGTGTGGTCTGTGATCACAAGATTCCGTCCAAACCTGAACTTTTCCGACTTAGGGGCTGGCCCAGGACTTTTAAGGATAGTGCTCGAGTCCGGACTCTCGCAGGATAAGATACGTATACGTCCAAACCTGAACTTTTCCGAATTTTAAATTCGGTTTTAAATCCGAATTTTAAGTTTAAATCTTAAATTGTAATTCACAGAAGGGTTACTCATGATTACATTACAGAAAAAAAAATGAAGAAAGAGTAATATTTGTAGTCTTAGGACTTGAAAAACCATCACAGGGTGTCGGTTTTTAAGATATTTTTAAAAATCAATAAAATATGAAAAATACATGACAAAGATTTTTATTAATATTTTTCTCATAACTGTCACGACTTGGTCTATCACCTGGTTTCGTTTTATCGTTGACTCCTGTGACACCCTGTATATGCGAGTAAGTCAGATTAAAACATAAAAAAAATCTTTATCTTTTGCGGTAAAGATCTGAAAAAGTACTCCAGCAGTCAGTCAGCGCGCGTAGGAGGCAGTTCTTGCAACCACAGAAATCACTGCAATATTAATTATGTTATTAAGAATGCAATTAATGTATATTTAAGATAAAGAATAATGGGGTTTACTGAAAGAAGTTGCAATGAAATCATAATAATTTAGTTTTCTTTGTAAATGATAACTAAACCTGAAAGTACGCACGTAAGGAAAGTTTTATTGGCGCGAACTCAGAGTTATACGTTTATATCTATTATATACATTATATACACTAAATACACTAGTGTACTATACTACCTAGTTACCTACTACCGGGGCCAGCGAGCTGTGGTGTACGACAACAGGTACAAACTGTTGCTACCTTTGCGTGAAATATAAAATGAAAATGACATCACATACAACAAAAACGATTTATTATTAATAGAACAAAATAAATAAAATGTCAAAAACGTCACAATAAACTATTCACAGTGAAATAAAATTAATTAATATAATTAATATGGCAAAGTGAGAATAGAGGAGCTCGGTGCTCCTCGCGCATCGTCCGGCCCGACAACGAACCCGCACCCACCGTCACGCGAACTCGCAGTCGAACTCCGCGAAGAAGGAGTCGAAAGGCGACAGGGAGTCCTCCGCGAACTCGGACGGCGTCCCGGACAGCTCGGAGCAGGGCGGCGAGGGCCAGCGCTCCGCGCCTGGAGGGGGTGCCTGCAGCGCGGCCGCCAGCTCTGCGATGTAGCGCATGGCCAGGCGCAGGGTGGTGATCTTGGTGAGCTTCTCGCAGGGCAAGGGCTGCCCCTGGGGGCAGGAGGGCATGGCGGGCACGGCGCGGCGCAGCGCCTCGAAGGCGCGGTTGATCTCGCGCATGCGGCTACGCTCGCGCGCGTTGGCGGTCTTGCGGCGGTACTTGCTGAGCGGCGGCGGGCGCGCGCGGGCGCCGGGTCGCGGGGCGCCGGGCCTCGGGCGCGCTCGCGGCCGCAGCTGGTACGCGTCGTGGTCTGGCATCGAGTACGGCCGCCAGAGCGCGCGCCGCCCACGGTCGCCCACCCGCCCCGCTACGCGCGCGTACACTCGCGCTCACTAATATAAACCTAGCACTTTACGCTACATATAATAATAGTTGGTTAATCTTTCACAGCGTTTAAGATCTCAAGTGACTTGTTATCAATTTATCTCGTTACACGTTACAAGGTACCTACTGATAAGGACTTTGGTACATTTAAGAGATAAATTGCAAGGACTTCGTGTTAAGTGCGTAGTGCGCACACCATACACAGTTAAAGCAATAATGCTAATCTGAACAGTTTTATATTTAATCAACCAGCGGCCCCCCCGCGGCTTCGTCCGGTTTAACTACATGAATAATCATGTAGTTAAAGCGGAATTCTTGATATATGGTGTTTCGAGCGTGCCATTTAATAAACAGAATTGACTGACAGTCAAATGGGTTGACGTTAATGAATAATTTAATTTACTCGTTCAGAAACAGCCTTAAATGTTAAATTATTGATTCGAGTAAGGATTTATAATATTCTGTAAAATAACTGTAATGATTGCATATTACAAAAATACCCAAATCGAATCGAATAATCCAATATCGAAATCGAATCAAAAATAATTAATTGAGAACCTCCCCTTTGAAACACATATTAATTACAGACAAATACAGAACAGAATGAAAAAATAATTTGGTCCAGTACTTTCAGATACATACAGACAGACAGACAAGAAATTAAAGAAATATATTATTGCTTACTATTTTTTTTTTTAAGTGTCCCTCTGTCCATTTCAGTCAAAAATACTAAATGTACCGACAAAATATTTTTACTGTTTTATTATATATAGAGATTAATAAAATATAAAATTATGTACATTGGCAAATATAATTTACATGAATTCAATATTTAAAAAACAACAGGTTTTTTGTTCTCGTTTCGAGTTCTCAGCGCGAGCGTACTCGGTTTCAATGAATGAACAAGGCGCTAAGCTCGTCGTCAGCGCGCGCGCGGTCCTCGCGGTCTGTTGGTGGTATTTGCATATTGGTATCGGCATTTCCGTTCTAAGCTCCTAATGTTAGCTAACTATTGGTTGACCTTGGAAGATACCATTACGAACGACGGCAACGCGTAGGCGCCACTTTAAGTACCTCGCGTAGGCAAAGACGATACATACTACTGTTTATATCCCTAAGGAAAATAAAAATATAATATATTAAATTAATACAAATAGTACACATTAAAACTTCAAATAATTAGATACTTATTTCACTTTAACACAATTTTTATTTTATATTCTTAAAAACATCTACAGCTTTTTCAACTATAGCCATATCAAATCATAGTTAGAGAGAAAAAAAAACATTATTTTGTTGTTTGAGCGGGAATAGATTGCCTTCGACTTAAAGATAGCAACGAAACTGTGATCTTTTAAGCCTACATAATAAAATTAGCAACATGGAAATGGAATTAAATATATTGCTATATTTAGAGAAAAGGCGTGCTTTATTCGACATGAAGGATGCATGTGAACATTTTCTTGATCAATTAGATGACAAAACGGTGTGGAAATTCCCATCTTTACGATATTTGTTAGAAGTTGATGTCATGTATTTGTTTGAGATATTTCCAGAATTAGGGGACTTTTTATTAAAAGAACCTCTCAAATGGCAACGCTATTGTAGTAATATTCTGTTTGCATGTTTAAAGTCATTAGACCACGACATGATGCAGGATGTGCAACCGACGCAGGTCGTCGTTAATATAAGAGTTTCAAGCCTACCAAGTGTTTTATACGACCAAAAATATGTCAAATATGACAATCTAACATTACTACAAGGATTGCTTATAGACATCTCTAAGCCTACAAATTACGTATATCATTCAGTGTGGTGCTGTCCTGATGAGTGTGATGGAAACGAAATTATTTTACATTACATACCTAAAGTACCGCCTAAGTGTTACTTATGTAACAATATTCTTTATGAAAACAGCGGCCTGAGACGATGCGGAGACCAAGTAAAAGCTACGTTTCAGTTAAAATACGAGCTTTTAACAAAGTCATTTACAGTTGTTGATGATCTGATTGAGAAATTAAAACTTGGAAGTAAATACGTTATCCACGTCGTTGTTTTAAAGAAATTAATGTCTCTTTGGTCTCTAGAAGAGATGTTCACGCATCCTGCGCCTGTAACGACTACGTCTCCGCCAGATATTCAAAAACTGTACTACGCATGCGACGGAGTACCGTGGAAATTTATATATTGTCTCGCGTCGAGCATCGGGGTGCACGTTCGTCCTTTGAACTGCTTTATGAATGTGAAAATTAGCATTCTGTTAAGTCTAGCCAGTGTTAAAGCTCATTTTCAATCACAATCGCCAATTTTGCATGTTTTAGCGATCGGGTTGGACACCGGCCACGTGGCGCGCCTCATGACACAAGCCGCTGCCTTAGCAGATCCGTATACATTACTAGGGACATCTCAGAGTAGTGTGCCTCTAGCATTAATAAGATCTTCGGGCGGAGTATGCCTTCTTGCCTTGCCCTTGCAAAGTTACAGTCAGAAAAAAATTCACTCAATACTGTCATCAATAGAAAACAGAAAGTTTTCACATAACTCAAATGAAAACACATTAGGTTGTGCTGTTTGGGCGCAGGGAAGTAACTTGAAGAAAATTACCCTGTATAACGTAGGAAATGTGTTTGGGAACGTCTGTCGAGGTGACTACGGTGAGAATGCTGACGAGCTTGCTGATGATAACTTGCAAAATGCTATAAATCCACCAGAAGCCGCAGAAGAGAGACAAGCTCTTCGGGACATTTCCATTTACTTGAGCGTAGTTGCCGGGATTAAGGTGAGCTTTACGGAGGAGGCGGAACTTCTGTTACACAATTACTTCATGGCAGCTCGCAAAGAGAGTCCCAAAGCTGTTACTATCGGCAATTTAGGCGCCTTGATAACATCCTGTGCTATGTCCGCCAGACTGTGTCGTAGAGGAGTGGCGCACGCTCAGGACGCCATCTTCGCCATCTGGCTGCACATCAGTGGTATGCCGGAACAGAGGTTCGCCCCTAGAGAGTATCTAGAAACTCCTGCAGATATTAAACAACTTGATAAAGTTATGAAGAAATTTATAGATTGGTTGGAACAGTTTACTGGTTGTCCCATTTAGGTTCTTTACTAAGGTTTTCATTATTATAATTATACGCTTATTTAATTAGTAGATGCTAATACTGAAGTGTTACAAAGATATTTAATAAAAAAAATTAATAACAAAACATATTTATTTGTTAGTATCAAAATACATTTTTTTATTGACTAGACAAAGAAAATCAAAATTAATAAACTAAATCAAATGTCTAACTTTATATTATCATTTAATAAGGCACCTTGGTTTACACTTAGAAGATAAATTAACAAAAAATAAATAAAGTATACATTTTAATATAGCCTCCCACTGTAATTATAAAAAAAACCTGTTATATACTTGTTTAATCATACATTAATAAAAATATAGCTAGGAATCATTTTTTAAAAAACTAAAATCACATACTGTCTGTTGTAAGAGCTCTTTTTGCGACTTTAACTTTTCACATAAGCTTGTATGATTTTGTCTTAATTTAAGGCTTTCAGAGATAAGTGACTTCACGGCGTCATCCTGTAGTGTCTTCACGGGAATACAATGGTTGGACATGGCTTCTCCCACTTTAAAGTCTCGTTTTTGAAATGAAACTACACTGTACGGAAGTTCTGACGCATCTACTTCACGAACCTCTCCACTAATTGTTGACCAAACATTTTCGGAAAATTTTCCAATTAATGATGATAACTTACTTTCTAACCTTTGTGTGTGCTCTGTTGCGTGTGATATTATATTCGATATTTTATCAAATTCAGTATTGAAATCTTTGAATTTTAAAATAAAAGGCTGGTTCGGCAGTTCTTGTATAATTGAACTTCTTAGTTTCAAACAGTTGTAGCAAATTTTCATCATATCCACGCAGTGTCTTTCTTTTTCCCGGTTCCCATTATAAAAATCACTTTTTGTGTGAGAGACAAAAGTTTTGTGGGCTTCTATAAATATATTTTGGTAGTTGTATTTACCTAAAAAAGCTTTTACATGAGATGAGATGTCCTCATTGCTTCTCCTTGCAGCAGATTGTAGCCGCACGGACATTTGTGACCAAGCTTGGTGAAGTTTCTGTGTTTCTTCAAGTAAGTTATCAATATCTTTAAATATTGTGCCAAAGCTGTCCAGTATGTTTGCACTCATATCATTTTCTGTTAAAGAATCAAAATGATTTTTTCCTAAATTTGTCAAACTTGTCAATACTTCTACCTTTGCTATCAATTTGCCTATATCCTTGTCTACATTATTATACTTTAGCAGTAACTGTTTGCTTTCCTGTTTCAGTGATTCTGCTCTGAATACAATTCCATTAATAAGAGCTTCATATAATTCCATTTGTGAAATTACAAAATAAAATGCATTTCTGTACAGATTTTGACTGTTCCTGTAATTAAATAAAGTTTTAGGATGTTCCAAGACTCTTTGAACTGCCTTTGGTACTGTAGGAATTGCAGCATCATCTATCATTTTCTTTTTATTGTAAGTATATAGCATAATTGCCATATTTTCATCCCAATAACTTGCAACAATTTCATCATCCCTAAGATAGCTATAAGTAATTTGTGAAATTATCATTTGATCTTCTGTTGCAATTTTTGTTTCCTCATGAATCCAACACTTTAGGTCTTTAATTGTGGTAGTGTCATTAATCTCAAAAGCAACCAGTGACAATGTAGATACAGAAAATATCTTTATAATTTTTTTCTCAAGAATTTGTTCAAGTTGACTGAACATTATCACATTACTAGCATTATTGGCACTTCTTACTTCTAATGGAATATCAAAGGTCACTTTAGAAGGAAAGTCACGGCCTCGTAATTTGGGATCCCATTCTAAAGCTAGTTTTAACCACTGCTCTAGACAAGCTTTAAAGGGCTTTGAAATGTGATTTTCTGCATATATCTCATTGGAATAATTAACATCACCATGAAAAGATTCATAAACACATATGTTATCATGTGATTTTTTTTTAACTAAAGGCATCCACTCAACAGGTGCCTTAAATGGTAGAAACGGTCTGATTCCACAAATAATTTCAAAGGCTAATAATCCAAATGACCAAAAATCTACTGAATTACTGTAAGTTTTACTGTAAAATAACTCTGGTGCTAAATATTGAAGAGTGCCCACGAAGCTGGCACATATAGAATTAGAATCAATTTCTTTAGCATAGCCAAGGTCAATGATCTTATAGGTTTCATTGAAGAGTGGTGAGTTCTGCTCAGTGGCTGTATTATTTTCAGGTTTGGTATGTACAACAATGTTTTCTGGCTTAAGGTCTCGATGGGTTATTTTGTTACTGTGCAGGAATCTCATAGCACTACCAATATCTCTGAGTATTTTACGAATCTGTAATTCCTTTAAACCACAACATGAATTAGCTCTGTTCAGATGTTGTCTGAGATCACCACCACTACAATACTCCATGCATAAAATAGGTAGTTTAGAGGGATTAGCGCGATCCAGACCTGTCACAAATTCCTGAGGTAATTTCTTTGTCCCTACTATATTTGGATGGCTGCAGGTTTGTAGCATTTCTACTTCTTTGGTCCATCTCTCCCTGTGTTTGGGTGTAAGCTCATCGCTCCATTTACACGTTTTGATAGCTAGCTTATTTTCATTGCTTTTATGTCGCCAAAGCACGACTGTACCGAAGCTCCCAGATCCTAATATTCTATCCTTAATCCAATCCCCAATAAACACTAAATCATCCATATTGGCAAATGCCTATTTAAAGGACGAAACTGTTACATAGGCTTTAAGAATAGTTATCTATAAATATACTAGTTAGTTCCACTGTCCAGTAGAGACTCGATTGGTCTTCCATATAGTTTATAAATAAAGTTTAACTAATTTACAACTTACAAATTGCCTACATTATCTAGAATTCTAGATTTTAATGTTACCACAGACTAACAAGCAACAATATCATAGAATATTAATAGGGTATCATAATAAAATTAAATTTCAAAATCATTGAATATTAAATTAATAATAACAATTTGTATAAAATAAGAATATTAATAATTATTATTTATGAACAAATATAAAATTTAATAAATAATCGCGACTGCACTGCATAAGTGCATGGTGCTTCACGATAATTATAATACATATTTCTGTTCAACAAATTAATTCCTAGTGCCCAATTAAACAAAGCGTATTTTTATTTATTATATTCTTCAATTATTTAATAATTACAAATAATTTAGTAACATCGTTGTAATGTCAATTGTGAATTGTCAAATGACATGTAAATAAGAAATAACTTATTGTTAATTATAAAAATTGCTAGATTCTGTTTTTCAATGGATATAATTTCTCGTTAATTATATGATGTACGCTGCAGTGCAGATATTTTAGCTTACATAATAAATTGTTTGACAGTAACAATGGTAGACGTATCAAGAACTTGTCGGACGTGTATGAGGTTTGGGGAATCTCTACGAGATTTGTTTAGTGTTTTTCAAATTGATAATAATACTTCTTTAAAGCTTGCCGACATTGTCATTCAAGCGACTTCTCTGCAGGTACTGATAATTTTGATATTAAATTGTACTTTTGAAAAAGAACATAAATTGGTGATAATCAGCTTCACGCTGCATCCCGCACACAAACTGCAAGGTAGGCTGATACCTAACCTAAAAAGGTTGGTACCTAGTGTTAAGTGGCGGAGCTCAATGCCCGCTTTGCCTCAACATCAGAGCGTAAAATGAAAATATAAATTAAAGTAAATATTTCATTTGCCAAAGTGGGGATCCAACCCATAACTAGTCGCGTTTACAATCACACACTTGTACCTCTGCACCACAAGTGGCTTCCAATATGTTAATAGGTCGAACACAACTATAATATAGGTATTGTAAAATTTTTGTTTTTTCTTGTTTCAGATTAAAGAAAAAGATGATCTGCCTCAAAAACTTTGTAATGAATGTGAAGAAAAATTAAGAATTATGTATTCATTTAGAAAGCAGGCTTTAGAATCTGACCTTGAATTGAAAAAACTTATTTTATCTTGTACCTCTATTAAACAGGAGGACAGCGACAATGACTTGAAAAGTGACAATTATAATGAATTTGTAAATTATTATGATGAAGTTTTATTACTTAATACTGACTTGTCACAAGAGAATAATCATAGAGGTAGACATAAGAAAAAATTAAATGGTGAGAGTGAAAAATATTTAAATAAAAATAATCCAGCTGGAGCTGAAACCATATGCCTTAGGAAATTAAGTAATAGCTTATTTTTAAATAAACATGATGAAATAGACACTTTAGCAACTAATGACTCTTTAGATAATGGAACTGTGAAAGCAGAAAGTACCAACACATTTGACTGTATATTTTGCAAGATGACATTTGAGACTCATGAATATTTATTAATACATCTGATGGAACATAATGAAAACAAACTATTCAAATGTGATGAATGTAATGAGGACTATCTGGTGGAGACATCATTAGTTGCCCATAAAAAGAAATATCATCCTTCTATAGAATATTCAAAAGGACAATATAAATGTGTTTACTGTGTGTTAAGTTTCTTTAGTGAGGAAGAACTCTTAAGCCATATATGTAAATCCAAACCTGATGCAATTAAAAATGTAAAAGAAGAACCTAAGAGATTTAAATGCAAGTTTTGTAATCAGCGATATGAAAAAAAGAGGTCACTTTTATCTCATTTTAAAGTACACACACGAGAAATAAAAACAAAGTTGTTTATATGTGACTTCTGTCAGAAGGAGTTCACTCAGAAAGGGGCTTTAAAAAGACATATTGAATTACATACAAAAGATAAGCGTTATAAATGCACACAATGTCCAAAGACATATTCCAGGTACGATCAGTTTACGAGTCATCTCAGAAAACACAGTGGTATTAAGCCTTATGCATGTGAACATTGTGATAAAGGTAGGTAGGCCCTCGGTAGTGGGTAAACTTACTTCTTGTATATTCTCTTATTTATGAAATTTTTAGTAAATTATGAGTAACTAGTTTATCTTCATACTGACTGTAAATGTGATGGCTTTAGGTTCAATTTCTACACAAAGATAGTTTTAAGTTTGACATTCCAACACCATGAATTGAAAATGAGGCAGAAAGTGGCGATCACATTGTCACAACATTTTGCCTACCCCACAATATGAAGGATACAGTGTAAAGCTGAAAAAAAAAATTGAGTGTAGCTTGGATGGGCCGGAATATATATACAGTTAAATTTAAAAAGAAAATTGTTAAACACTTTCATAATATGTTCCAGGATTTACCCAGTTGTGTTCTTTAAAAGACCACATCAGGACGCACACGGGCGAGGCGCCGTACCTGTGCGCGGAGTGCGGCAAGAAGTTCAAGAACAACTCCAACCTCCGCCAGCACCTGAAGCGGCACTCCGGCGTCAAGCCCTTCGCCTGTGCGCTCTGTCCGCAGACGTTCTGTGCTAAGGGTAGGATATTATTGTATTTAAACATATTATTACTTATTTGCAACCATTGTTCAATTCAGTTCGGTTCTTTAATTATTATAAAATTTCGTGTGCCAATGTCACATTGACTAGAGATCTTCCGACGGCGTCCAACGCTTCCATCAAATTCCCGTGCCCTCATTGACGCCACCGTGGCGCAGTGATGTAACGTTTTTGATTTCGATTTCTACACAGCACTCAGGGGAATCTGTTGTGTTTAATTCCTGTCTCTGGTAACAAGACAAAGCACGGCAGTGTGTTAAATCATTCAACACGCAATGTTTCGAAAATAAGTGTCACAACACGCGGTGTCCTCCGCCTACCCGCCTGTATGCGGGATACAAAGTGAAGCTAAAAATAAGCATTAGGCTGTAGACGATCGAGGCCATCGATTTGAAGTGTTTGATCTCTCTTAGGTCAGATGAAGGCGCACATGGAGACGCACTCGGGCGCGCACCCATTCGTGTGCGTGGAGTGCGGCGCCGCTTTCACCAAGGCCAACTCCCTCAAGAAGCATTCCATGCTGCACCTCGGCATCAAGCCCTTCGCCTGTGACAGCTGCGAGATGAGGTTACTTCAAGACGTGTTTATTATGAAAACGCTAATTTTATTTATAATTTTTCTTGTAAAATTAATAAAAAAATAAAATCAAAATTAACTCACCACAACTCGTTGATTATACTGTACTAGTTGTAGTATATAACTAAATACTTAAATTACTCTCCAAAAGCTTAGAAATAGCATGATTTTTATATCTATACCATACATATAAAAAGAAAGTAAAAATGGCGCGTCTGTACATTGAATATAAATATAATAATATAATACTTTATTGCACAAATAAGAGAGAAGAGAAAAAAAAATACAATTCATTAGAAATACGATTAACAAGTGTGGAATGGCGGCCTTATCACTAAAAGCGATTTCTTACAGGCAACCAAAGAAAAAACGGAAGGATTAAATTTAGAAAAGAAGGCAGAAAGGTGCAAAAAGTACATAAAATATATAAACCAATATTCAGAGAACACAAAATAGTTTAATACATACATTTATACATACATATCCACATACATACAACAATTAAAGATAAATACATATACAATTATAATATTGAATATATTTACAAAATAATAATTGAGGGGGCTTAGGAACGGTAAGAGAGCCCAAATCCATAAAAAAATGGCTTGTCTGTTTGTTTGTCGGTTTGTGTGTGTCGGACAAAAATCAAGGTCTGGAGTACTTGACGTGGAACCCTTGCAGCCCAGGTGGGCTGAGATTAGATAATCTCTAAGAGACATAAATATTTATTTATTTTATTTATTTATCTATATATATAAAATTGAAAGGCACTCACTCATCACGAAATCTCAGAAACTACATGTCCTACGAATCTAAAATTTTGCATAGGAGTTACTTATAGGACGTAGGTGCTCGCTAAGACGGGAATTTGCAATATTCGACTTCTAAGGGGTTGTTTTTGGGTTCGAAAGATTGTATGAAACTTCGTTACTACAAATGCTAGGAGTCTCCAATTTTGCATAGACGTCACTAGAACGTACTCATGGAGACAGAAACTAATAATAACATAGTTCAGGCGGGTGAAACCGCGAGCGGGCCGCCAGGTTATTTATATATATATATATATATATATATATATATATATATATAAACCTTAACTTATTACAATAAAATTAAATAATAAATAATATAGCGTCTTAGTAAAATATCTTCTGGTGTCTATCTTTTGGTGGACGCTCTTGCATCCCCCGATTAACACAATTCTTTTAAAGTCTTTTTCACCTATGTCTGCCCTCATTCAGGTAGATGGTAAGTACCTAGGCGTACACGGCAAGCGCAGGTTTTCCCGCGGTAACTTCGGTTCCGATCCTAAATCTGGAAACGTCGGTGTTTTTACCAATATGCAAATTGAAAACTAAAGATTCAGTCACTTTAGTAAAACCGTTGTATAACTGTTACGGCAATTAGCAAATTTGTCGAAGTAAGAATTAATATAACTTTTTTATTTATGAACTGATAATAAAATAAACCCTAAATGTTAGCGGAAGCCAGAATCTAATAGTGAAAACCGCATTTAAATCGGTAAATTCAATTCTGAGATAAGCGATAACCAACGCACAGACAAACACCAAAATTTTGAGAATCATTGTTTTGGGTTATATTACCTTAAACTATTAAGGTAATATAACCCAAAAAAATGCGGAAAAAAAATGTGGTTGAATGCCAAACAGCAGAATAAGAACACAGTACAATAAAAAAATATATAATATATTTTTCGGATATATGTAAATATATATCAGAAAAATATATATATTAACTAATCCATTGTATACACCATACATGCTACAATATATATATATATATCTACATACACAAGTTATAAATATTTAGTTATATATACTATTAAATCGACTATATATACATATACATACATATATAATATATACCCATACATACATATATACATATGTATACAATATATACTAGAAACACTGATTAAAGCTATGTCAAATGCAGCAAAGCTATGTAACTATTTTTTATATATCTTCCAAGTCCAGACACCGACACTTTTACGATTTTATTATAAGTATAGATATAAATGAGTCATATATATGATTAATTTTAGCTTCAGTGTTTACCCTATTGTTTTGTAGACAATCTTTTATTTTGATTAAAAAGAGCTTTGTATTTCCATTTGTGGATCGTAACGAGCAGTGTACTCATACTGTTCTAATAACATGCATTTCGTATTCAGTTTCACCTGCAAGGACCACCTCAAGCGCCACCAACGCAAGCACACCGGCGAGAAGCCCTACCGCTGCATGCGCTGCCCGCGCGCCTTTACGCAGAGCAACGACCTGCGCAAGCACATGCGCGTGCACGACGGACTGAACATATACCCGTACGTATAGACGCACACACACACGCACACACGCGCGCCTTCACGCAGTGCTACGACCTGCGAAAGCACTTGCGCGTGCACGACGGGGGGAACGTGTACCCATTCGTACAAACCCACGCGAACACACTTGCACACACGCACATGCGTGCACACGTGCGCGCGCTATCAAGCAGCGCAATGACGCAATGACCTGTGCAAACGCATGCACGACGGACAGAATGTATATCCATGCGTACAGATGCACGCACGCACACAGGTGCACATGCAGTCACACACGCACGAACACAAGTGCGTCCGCACACACACATCTAAATATAATCTAATGTTATTACTACTACTATGTTCAGATGCAGCGTGTGTGGTGTCAAATTCCGTCTGATGCGCGAGCTGAGGCGGCACTACCCCTCCCACTACGCGGGGGGAGCCCCCGGAGTAGAGACGGGGGGAGAGGGACAGATCACTATCACATTCAACAGGAACGCGATGGGGGAAGACGCGGCGGACATCACTATTAACATAGACGCGGAGAAGATCAATTAGGATGTATTCGCTATTCGGCCTGTAGTTGGGCAGGGATTAAGACTCTCTGTTTGAATACGGATTTTTATAAGTCGACTTTCTATTAAATGTTCTATTTTAGTGACATTGAGTATTTGGCTCCGAGATATATTCATTTGTAATGTTTGTGGATTTAAAAAATGATTATCAAATGAAATCTTAAGGCATAAAGATCTCAGGGTTCGCAGATCTTATTTCTTGATTTTAACAATTAAAAATTCAGCACTGAAAATATTAGCAATAATGGCATTGTTTTCAAATATACAATTTACAATAGTTTTTTGTTCTACTAGACTTTTGCAAGCTCTTTAAAAACTATATACGAGTATATATAAGGACTTGTCCTCACTGACTGAGGTAAGACGCACGCACAGCCGTAACCGCTAAAGGTAGGAACGTGAAATTTGGACAGATGTTTACTTTCGTAATCTCTCTCTCATCCATTAAAAAGGGATTTTGAAAAATTTTAACCCTAAAGGGGTAAAATAGGGGTTGAAAGTTTGTATGGAAAAAAAAATTAAATCGGCACCGATTTTTATAAAATTTGAAATTTAGATTTTTAAAAGTATTTCATTGAACACGTATTTCATCGATTACTAAAATTCTCCCCCTAAGTGTGCAAATAAGGGGTTGAAAGTTTGTATGGAAAAATCTATAAATCGCCACCGATTTTTATAAAATTTTAAATATAGCCTCTTAAAAATATTTCATTGAACACATGTTCCATAGTTTATTAGAATTCACCCCTCAATAAGCAAGCGAAACTGCGCGCGTTCGCTAGTCTTTAATGAACATAAAAAAGGATCAGATACATTAAGTGTTAGTAGAATTTTAAAATGCATTTAACTACCGAGAACATGTATGTATATCGGCAAGACAATATACAGGGTGGAAGAGGCAGCGCTCCTTTTACTCAAACTGCATAAAGGTTAAAATATTTCAAACCCAGAACTAAAAAAAATAATCAAGTTACCTCAACAGTTTGGACGTAGGATTTTTTTTTCATTTCACGATTTTAATCCATACCTGTATTTCGTGTGACGCACACATACGTATGCGACGTTGCCGCTTTGACAGATAAGTGTGTGCGTGTTTATGTTATACTTTACAAATGCGTTTTATTTTAAAACGATAATATATTATTTATTTTGTTTGAAAAAATAACTTTTTCATTTTTGGGAATTATTTTTTTCTGAATTATATTAGGGTTTTATAGAGTAGTTAAAACTTTGGTTTCATTTAAAGTGGTACTGACCATTCCACCATGTATATATATTTTAAAAGACTGCTTTTCTCCTACAGATGTTACTCTTTTAGGTAGTTCTGCTGTTAGTTTTATTTTAAGAATCTTGTATGAAACACGTTTCAAATTGGAAATCTTCTTGACAGTATTTAAGTCAATCGTTAGTAGCTTTGTGTCTTGCTTCTTATTATATGACGCTAAGTTCCTTGTAAAGTACATTTTATATTCATACATATAATGTAAACTATTTCGTAGGTTAAAAAATATTTTAATTAAGATTTGCTTTAAGACATAAACATATAGGAGTGTTTTATAATGAAAAAGAAACTGTATATTTATAGTTGTATTTGTGATGAAAAGAGTCGACCCATATATTACAAGTTCCGAAACAAGATACAATAAACATAAGACGACAAAATATAATGTGTGCCTGTATTTTCTAAACAATAGGTTAAATGTAACGTTTACGTTTGTTAATTGTCTCTTAGCTTGTAAGATGCGGACTGCCTCTCGTCAGCACCGACGTGACGATTAATTAAAAATGAATGCGATCTAAATAACATCGCCAGTGATAACTATGCCTTATAAGTTTAGCTCTAATATAATGTCTGAAATGTACTAATATAATGTATGTATAATATAAGTACTATACCAAATAAGCACGTAGTAATTAGAAGCGTTGTATATTTAACTTAATTGTATACATACATATCGCACTGTTGTAACGCGGTCAACGGATCAACGGTGGTCTATGAGTAGGGGACGTCAGTGCCTTTCCATTTCACTCCCATTTATGTTCAGCGACTTTCAGCAAATATTTGGAAATTTGTGATTTTTTGAAGAAATTCAGATTCTTGAAGAAAATTGGTAAGAAAATTGGATTGGTGGTTATAAATATATAAGTAAAATAAATTTATAAATGCGGTAGAGAACGCACAGTGAGGAGACATCTCTACGCTAAGCCAATGTGACACGCCTTTCACAGATCATTGCGTCCCCAATGATTCGAACGGCTCTACGTTGTATGCGATCAAATGGGTCAAGCTGATACTGGGGTGCACCAGTCCAGAGATGGGAAACAGTACTCCATATGACGCCTAACCTGGGCCCTATACGGAGTCAATCGGTGTTTTGGCTGAAGTACTGGCTCGCTCTGTTGATGACCCCCATTTTCTTTGAGGCCAACTTGGTCTTGATTTCATGTTTCAAGTACATTTTTTAACATGTTGGCATAAGCTAGCCTTATGAGCTTTTGCCAATTTTCTCCAAGGGTTTGAGTTTTTTCAAAAAACACAAATTGCTGCACAATCTGCTGCAATTACAATCTGCTGAATCACTGAAAATCGCTGAACATACAGGGTGGTCAAACGAATAGGTACTGAGGTCCTTATCCGTCCGGTTGATCCGTGGCTCGCTACACTCTTCGTTCACTTACATATTTTGCTTCTGGTGTGGTCTCTCACTGTGACTCGCTCGCGACTCTGCGCCAGGGCTAGTCCAGTCGTGATGATGATGTCCTATACTACATACCCAGTACAGTCCAGTCCAGTCCAGTACTCCCAGTCGTGGCGCAGAGGCACAAAATGTGACTGTAAACGCGACAGGGTGTGGGTTCGATCCCTATTAGAAATATACTTAAATGATGAAATCTTGTATTATAGAATGTACTTTAAAAGAAATTCTAAAAAGGTCCGCGATACAAATAAATAAAATGAATTATATTTTTTTACTAGCGGCCCCCGTGCCGCTTCGCCCGCTTGAACTATATGATTATTCATTTAATAAACAGAATTGACAGTCAAATGTGTTGATTTCAATGAATAATTTAAATTACTCGTTCAGAAACAGCCTTAAATGTTAAATTATTGAGTTGGATAAGAATTTATAATATTCTTTGTAAAATAACTGTAATGATCGCATATTACAAGAATCGAATCGAATAATCCAATATCGAAATCTCAGAATTAATCGAATACATGAATCGAATATCGTATTGAACATGTTTAATGGAGAACCCCCTCCTTGTTTTAAAACTCGGTCAAAAACACAGATTTATTATAGGTCTAAGTATAGATGTGGATTACTATATATTCGTAAGAAAACTAATCCTGTAAATTCATTCAAATGACGATAACTTTTTTTTTAATGAACCGATTTTGATGAAACTAACTTTAGATGTTATAAGTTGAGTTAAAACTAAGCAGTTGATGAAAGTTTTAAGTAAATCGGTTCAGTACTTTCAAAGATTAACGAGACCATAGTTAAATTACTCAGGCGAGGAAAAGGCTTTTTAAAAATTATTTATTTAATTTTATAAACAACCTTTCTGTTTTAAAGCAAGTTGAAGACAGGGAATCTTTATTAAAATTGTATATAATTCAAAACAGTTAAATCATCAAAATACTAAAACACTATTGTTCGATTCTGCGAGGCGCAAGTGCGGCGTCATGGGAATGTATCCTTATGCTTATGTAACTCCTCCCTCCTTAAGATGGAAGCTGGTCCTGCAGGTTCCTGAAGCGTCCTCGCTGCTGGTTTTCTCCGGGACTCTCCGAAAATGTTTGTAGGTTCTCCACATAATAAAAACGATTATAAAAATGTATATAATGATCGTAGGCCAGCTAGGAATTGACATAATAATAGGCCAATTCATTTCTTCATCTTCTTCGAGAGTTTGAATACTATTTGCAAGCTGATGTATGGAATCGAGAGATAAATCTTCTAGTTTTATTTCATAGTGAGCTTCATTTACAAAAAGTGTGTTTTCTTTTGGTAGTGGTATAACTTAATTAGTTTTCCTAGCTTGAAATCTATGCGTGCTTGCGTACAATTAGCTCTTTGATGTTTAATGAGAGCAATAATACAGTCCTCGGAATTCTCTATGCTTTTAATTTCAAGTGATTTGCAGAGTTGTATCCCTTCTGATATTTTTCTACATCCTTCGTTAAGGTATGTGTACCCTTCGTTACCAAGTATAAGGAATTTGGATTGAGGAATAATTGTTAAATGATATTTATCAGGAATGGAATAGAGATGTACATAGTCGTATATGTCAGGAGCAATGGAAGGAAGGAAGGATGAAAGTTAAGAAATGTTCTGTACTATATGCTTTCACCGTAATAGACTGCTCTATTTTATTTATATTAATAATATTAATTTCTGTAACTGTTTTAAAGGAATATATCTTTTACAAATTTAATAATTCTAAAATTAAATTTCTAGGGCTTAAAATACTAGGGTGCATTACACCTAACTTTGAAAATGTCATTGCATCTTCTAGTAACATTAACCTTTCCAAAATAGACTGCAAACTAAAACCTAGCTGTACGTATATTTCTAGAAAATGCAACTGATTAATAAAAATATTAGAATGAAATGTAATATTCCTTAAAACAATTTTTAAACGATGTTGATTTTCGTTTATCTTATTTAATTGATCTGAAAATTCATTTATTGTTGAATTAGCTAACGTTATTGAATGTCGTTGAAAGTTTTGAATACTATTAACTGAATTACGAATTTTATTAATTTCATTTTCAAATCTAACAGCGTCGTTATCGTCTAAATTTCCTGTTATAACTTTTACTACCGAACCTAGTCCATTTATAATACCACGCTTAACTCTAGAAGTAGGATTAATAAACATTAACTTTTTATTAATTAAATCTAACTTATATTCTTCTAGCGACCCTCTTGCGGCTTCGCCCGCTTTAACTACTGGTTTATTCATATAATGTATGTTTGCAAAGCACTTAAGATAATGTGAAAATGAATAAAACCCTAATGCAACCTGCAGTTTCGTAGTTTCAGTAAGGATTTTCCAATTGTTTTACACAGCAAGGATTTTTTTGTAGGTACCGTAATTTTAAATCTGTGCTACTAATCTTTTCAAGCACTTATTAGAATATATTTAAATGACTATTTTGATATAGTTAAATGACTATTTTTAAACGGAAGAAATTATAAACCTACCTACAAAAAATATGAAACCAAATATATCTCGCTGAAATAATATATTCAACTCCAATTATCCAATACGTGCAAACGCATCTAAATCTTCGTTGCTATAGAGGCAGGCGGGTTTTTTTTTCGATCTTGTGGTTAATGCTGAAGAATTCTGTTCCTGATGAAAAGCAAACACTACGTGGCTGCCTGTGAGGAAAATTAAATAGAATGCATCGGCCGGGAATCGAACCCGGGCCGCCCGCGTGGCAGGCGAGCGTTCTACCACTGAACCACCGATGCGTGTAAGGCAGGCGGGCGCGGCGGACGCATGGCGAGTGGCGAGCCGTTTCGCAGCAAGGATTTTTTGATATTGTAACAACTTCTAAAGTACTTATTAAAATGAAAAACAGTTAAAGACAGTTTTGATCTACATTAAATGGCCAACGTAACTAATATACTTATTTATATGCTGAGAGTAAGGGATAAGTGAAACTTGAGTAACATACAGCTGATGTGTCAACAATTAAATGCGTTTTTCTGTAAAACTATTCGCAATTTCGAAATAGTGTAAAAAGCAATGTTTTTCTTCGTTTAACGTAGAAAATTTATAAAGTATTTTAAAGGATAAAGATTAATACCATTAGGGAAAAATATCCCTCACAATATATTAATATATATTGCAATTACTATTTTAAGACAGAAATATGATCACTACACGTTATTCTTAAAAGATACGAATATGCTGTCGCGGACTTTTTTGTAGATCTTATTAAGAGGAACAATACTCCGGTACATTTTTTTCATGTAGTACTTACCATTAAAGCAGCGCATGCGCGAAAGTGTCTGGGTGAAATGGCTAGGACTTTATACACATTTATCGTATTTATGTTAATTTACATAAAAATTACAAATAATAAACTATATATAAACCTTCCTTGAGAAATACTCGAGCTAATGGTGAAAACCGGATTAAAATCCGTTGGGTGGTTTAGAAGAAGAAGAGTTAGAAAGTTCAGACAGACACGAAAAGCGACTTTGTTTTATAAGATACTAGCGGCCCGCCCACGGCTTCGCCTGCGTGAACTGCGTTATTATTAATTTCTGTCTCCATGAGTACCTACGTCCTATAAGTGACGTCAATGCAAAATTTTAGACTCCTAGCATTTATAGTAACGACGTTTCGTACAAAATTTCAACCCCTATTTCATCCCCTTAAGAGTCGAATATTGCAAATTCCCGTCTTAGCGAGCACCTACGTCCTATAAATAACCTCCGTGCAAAATTTGAAACTCCTAGCTCTGGTAGTTTTTGAGATTTCGTGATGAGTGAGTGACCTTTCGATTTTATATATATAGATAGGATTTGATCTCTGTAGGCCTTATGTATCATTTCAGATGAATTATTAACTTCTGCATTTTTAGTACTCGCATACAATGATATAAGTTCTTTAAAGGTTACGTGCAAATTGGTTATATTACAAGTGCAAGCAACGTTAAATGTATCATTCTGCTTAAGAATTTGACCTTCTTCAAATAATAAAATTCCATGGGTATTATCTATAGGGTCTATGATTATTTTGGCTCTTGTCTGGAACACGAGGGCTCCGGCAATGAGGGACCTGAAACAAGATGAGGCCTTCGATGCAACTTATAACGAACTCTATTAGAATTAGAGTTTGGATGATTTTTTATAATCTCCGTTATATAGTAAGGGTGCAAGTTAATTATTTTATACGGACCTTTGAAATCTGGTATGGCTTCATCTCTGAGCGCCGTCTTAGCTACTTGCTCATATACTGTCTACCTTTCACCTACCTTATGTGGTTTTCTTATGTACTTCCTCAAGGATGATACTATTTTCTTCTCAGTATTATTTACTTTGGTAAATACGTCCTTTATCAATGATCTAGTTACTCTTTTGTTTACTCTGTATTTCGAACTGGGTGTTATTTTAGGGTTAAACTGGCTAACTTGTCTGTCATTATCGTTATATTTAATTAGTAAACCTTTATTTTCGTTATCTGTTTGGGAATGGCTAGTGGACACTAAGTTATTAGGAGCAATAGTACTGATATTAGTACTGTCAGTCTCTGGTGTGAGAATCTTATGTCTGTCGTTGTCAGGCTCTATGTTGTTATCGTTATTATTACTAGATACAAGGGGTATCTGCGCAACTTTTTCATTAGTTTGTGCACCTACATCTTGGGATATACTGTCATTTATATTGTCGTCTTTATTATTATTAGAATTTACGGTTGATAAAGATTCTACATTTTTATGAGATATTTCAATCATAGGAAAGGCGTCGGCTTTTGTATTTTGTTTCCCTTTTTTATATATAACATTATGTGGTCGTAATTTAAATGTACCTATGTTACATATGGTTCGTCCTTCTGAATTGGTATTAATGACTTTGGTTATAAATTTTCCGTTTTTAACATTAATAATAGCAGCAGGGGATGTTAATCCCTTAGACCAAATATAGTCGTCGTAGATATAAAATCCGTCAGTATAATTTGTTTTTAACGTGATAAGTTTTTCACACTTTGGTTCTATTTTTATAAGTTTTTTAGGATAGTCAAAATAAATAGGTATGTCGGCTGTCGCTGTATGTAATATTTTATTTTTCAAATTAATATTGCTAGATATTACTAGTTGCTTACTGCTACTAGTTACTAGATGTTGCTAGATAGAACTCAAAAATAAGGAATTTATGAAGAATATCACTATTAAAGATGGGGTAAGGGTAAATTCACTACATGAATATGCTGTGTTGTCGCATGACCTGTTTTTATTTCAAATGGTTCATATTCTACACAATTTTGAAAAATAGAATTAAATATAACTTCTGGTGAAATAAGGGATCTAGAAGCTCCTGTGTTAATTAAAAACTTACCTTTAAACTCGGAAATTACTATGTAGGGTAAATGATCTTTATCTTGATTATTTATTTTTATTTATTTATCTAAGAGCTCGAGATTCTTTGCGAGATGTTTTCAAAGATGCAGGTATTCTCACAGTTGCTTCTCAATTTATATACTATAATATTCTCTTTGTCCGACAAAATATACATTGTCATAGTAAACATAGTGACAATCATACGATAGGCACGAGAAATAAAGATAAGATTGATACTCCAAGTTTTCGCCTCCAAAAAATTAATAAATCTTTTATGGGTCTGAGCATACGTGTATATAATAAAATTCCACAGTGTATTCTAGATTTGCCACT
>DWNA01000291.1:0-27595 GCA_018249835.1 Heliconius besckei | reverse complement strand
GTTCTTTATGTCGATTTATAGAGGCATTGCGTGTTGAGTGGTGGATGTCAATACCGCGCTTTGACTCGTTACCAGGGCGAGTAAAACGACAATATTGCAAATTAAGATGAGATATTAGTTAGTTTCATTTGAAATTATGCGTAGGTTTTATATCGGATTTGGTCACCTTTGGTTTGGTTAAGGACAGTTTTAGGGTTCCGTACCTCAAAAGAAAACAGAGGAATCCTTATATCAACTTTTTTGTCAATATGTCTGTATATCAAGACAAACAAATCAACTCTTAATGAACTACTATCCTATCCTACTAATAATATAAATGTAACGACTTCATCCATGAAGTGAATGAAGATGGAACAAACATTTGTTCTACTTTCATGAGAAAACTACTGAACGGATTTAGATGAAAGTTTACAGTAATAAAGCTTATATATTAGATAAAGATATAGGCTATAATTTATGTAAACAATTAATATAATTTAATTATAATATCACAACAAGTTTAAGCGGGCGAAGCCGCATTTAAGCCGCTCTTACATCTACAATTCGTATAGTCTGTGCCACACAGGCGGCAAACTATCTCATCCCGTTTGATGAATGCCGACATTCTGGTATGAGATGTGATATATTAAAAATATATATTAGATTAGCCCATTGTGGCGCAGTGGGCCGGTATATGACTGTATATGACATGGTTGCAGGTTCAATTCCCACTACCAAATTCCCACACATTTTATTTATTTCCTCACTCTCGCTACAAGAGAAACTGTAGCGTTGAGTTCAAACAATAAATAAGTAATATCTTGGAAAATTGGGCGGTACATGAAGAATATAGTGTTATATTCGGAAAAAATATTCTAATTTCGCCACTGTGGTAAAATTAACGGTGTGTCATGACTCTAAATTTCCTTTGTCTTCCATGCTATAAACGTAAGATATAAAATAAAATAACTAATATAATTTATACCTATGTTATAGGTATAAGGCCGTCGTAGGGAACGCTACATTCCACATAACAGTGTGGGCGAAAGGAGCCTATTGTGAAAACACTCCGTTCTCTACGCAAAATAAGATAAAGTGACTGTATGTGCACATAAATACTTTGTTGTAAATGTATATAGGCTTCATCACAAAAAAAACTAATAACTTGGTTAATCTGTTGGCAAGTACCTACAGCTTTTTAGGGTTTCATATCACAAAAGGAAAAATGAAATCTTTAAAGGGGTTAATCTGTAGTTCATCTGCCACAAATAAACAAAAAATCTACAAGATTCACGTTGAATTATTGATCTACAATCCTCAAATTAGTACGGAACTCATGGTGATCGAGTCCGACTCGCAGTTGACCGGGTTTTTTTTTAAGAAATCAGACTAGAACACTTCTACACTATAATAGTACCTATGATATTAAAATTAATGGTCCCTGGGTAAAATACTGGAAGCGAAAAGTCGCTAGTATTTTATCACTCTTTTAAATTACTAAGAAGTATAGTTTTCGAGTTTTTAAAAGATATATTTTTTTACTTTCGATATTGTACATAGTAAATGTTATGATATTATGACCATCAATTATGAAAGAGAAAACGCCACATCGTTTATTATAATCTTTTATTATTTTATACAGTAAAGCGTACAGCTATCATGATAAATACAACAGTAACGCTTAGCGCTCGCGTATCCCGTTAGGGATAGGGAAAGTAAGGAACGTCTTAATACTGAGTGAGTGTCTTAATACTACTTTCCCTCCGCCTACCCTGATATATGAGGGAAAACACGTGAAAATAAACGCATCAGGATATACGTTTGCTGTCTAAAGAAGCATGAAGTTGCTTTTTGCTTGTATAATTTAATAATATTATGGAATATTTAATAAACTACTCCAAAATAAACACTTCGAAAGGCAGCGGACGCTTATTAAGACCAAAACAAACACACCATACAAACATAGACGGTTGTTAAATCGTTTTTTAATTACTAGAAATGTTTCTTATGCAAAGTTAGATTTAACGTGAGATTATGGACTATAAAAAAAGGACCACCAAAGCCATACTTGACATTATACAGGCTGTTTGAAAAAGTGATGTAAAAAGTAGATTATATAACTTTTGTAAATCTTTTTATTAGATTTATGAATATGTTGAGGACGTCGTAGCGCAGTAATGCGACACCTGACTGTTGATATTATTGCTGCTGGTTCGATTCCCCCTCGCAGGCATGATTTCATTTATTTGCTCGGTATGGCAAGCAGAGAAAACGTGGTTCTCCACTCATGATCGGTTACTTTGGTATCAATGTTTCTCTTTTCTATCTCCTTTAGGGCTTCTCCGCAGTCGACAAAAAACAATTAATTTAACATTTTCAAGCAGCCTGTATAAATTGTAGGCATAGCGACGTGTGACATTCGTCAACAAACAGACAGACCGAAATCACTTGGTTACTAATTTTAATTTAAAACAAAGCAAACGTAAATAGTGTTTTTAAAATATCTCACTGCATGCCTGAACAGGAATACGATTAGATAAAGATATGTATTATTATTTTCTCCATTTGCTTCTATAGAAGTTAGTGATGGAGCTCTCCGATATTTTTATTTTTAGGCATTCACTAAGTGTAAGTGTAATTTAAAATGTTATTATTTTAATTATTTAAAATAACAATAATATAATGCTTATGAATTATATTATATTCTTATATATTTTATTAGTGTAGTAGGGTGCATTTAAAATGAAAAAAGAAATGTGTTAAATGTCAGTTAGGAGGTATTGGTACTTCCCCGACGATATATATATTTCCTAAACAAATAAAACAAATCTATGCTTAAAACCTTCCAGTAAATTATGATATTCGTAAAAATCTGTTCGTTCTTAGAAACAGATAATCGATTTAGTACATCGTGGGGTCCGGCGAAGTCTTTTGAAGTTCGAAGGTCGCGGGTTACATTCCTGGTGAGTCAACTGTCATAAAAGGTCTTAATTGCTTTGTTTTTGAATATTTTTTCATCCCGCTTATAGGACGGTAGACAGGGCGAACCTAGTGTTAAAACACTCCGTCAATTTACGCAAAAGTGTATTTTTTTTGCGTCGTGACGTAGAGGCACAAGGGGAACGTACTTGGAGAGTGAAATGTATTATATTTTTTTTATTTCTTCGCACTGGTAACAAGGCAAAGCGTGGAGTTGAGTGCGGAAGCGGAAATGTCTTAATTGAAACGGAGTGTCATAACATTAGGATCCCAGGTTCCCTTTGCCTACCCTGGTTTGTGCGGGTATCCCGCATATGTGAAGCTTTTATTGCATTGTTATAAAATATTTTGCATCCCCTATATAAAATATACTACAAACTAAGCCAAATTAAAAATTCTTCGTTCGCATATTTTTTTTAAGAAATGGTACACTTTTTGTTTCACGTATTTATATACACGTCTATACATATACGTATATAGATACGTATATGTATAGATATTCTAAATAATATGATCTCAAAAATGTAGATCGAGATTAGTCTCAAATTTCCTCCATCTTTTGTATAAATCTTTTTTGCCGATCCCTTTGTAGATTCAGGGACAATTGTATGAAATTTCTGCATCTTCCAAATCTTCTGAGTCTTACCACCCGATTATAAAGTTGAATTTACCAAACCGTTTCATTTTGTCAATGGTAAATTCTTCTAAGTATGTGTTAGACGCTAATCAGCAAATATGTTTTTTTTCCGTGTTCCCTTTAGAAATTCTTGCTCCTATTTAAATTAAAAAGATTTATGTTAGTATTAAGTAAAGGTGTTACTTTTGTATTTGTACGTTATATAGAAGTATAGTGGTTTTTATAGAATAGGTTTATTTTTGTATGGCATTTTATATTTAAAAAGGAAATAATAATTTTGGCAAGAATTTAAATTTGTCAACAATGGAGGAAAGGTGCTGTAATAACGCTCTTTGATATTTTTTTCCACTATGCCATTCTCTCCATAGATTTCAGTGAAACATTTTTCATAATGAATTCCCTTTTTTTCCTGCGCCGCGATGGCCTGCAGCTTAATCAATTGATTAAAACAAACCACAGCGTTGAGCTCCGCTACTGAACACATGTTTTTTTAAATGAGCGGAAGTTTATCCCGTCCAGTTTGCACATTTGAAAGTAAAAATAAACATGCTAATTAATAATGTTGTAATATTACATTACCCTACGAGTAGGTATATGTATCTGTTTTAAAATATAGAACCTAGAGTCAAGACACTCCGTTCTACGCACACTGCCATAATTTTCCAAACATTGTGTGTTAAGTGGCGGAACCCGCTATATCTACTAGAGTGAGAAAATTAAAATTTATATCTCGTAATAAAATCGAGATTAAACCCACTACCATCACGCCTGCACACACTACAAAAAAGTGTTAATATTAATATTAATCATAGGATATCTCATTCTTTCTTGTTAAATTCAAATGACGTTAAAAGTAAACAAAAATAAACCTAAGCAAAAACCACTACATAATATCACCAAAGTCCACATACTTCACACATAATTCCTACGTGATAAATAGAAACACATGATAGCTATAGTATAGTAGGTATAGAATATAATAAAATTGCTGTCTCTATGCACTTAGGGGTTTGACCGATTACGAAATAACTAAGAGTGTTTGTTCGAAGGATAAATGAGGGTTCCGTATTATAATATTATATTTTATGAAGTTCCTAGTAAAATGAAAAATTTCTGGTTCTGGTAACGAGGCAAAGGAAGGCGTTGCGGTCCGCCACACATCACGCAATAATATGGTAAAAATATCTAGTACATATTTTAAGTTTGAGGTCCGTTATAGTGCGGTAGCTGTGGATTGATTATAGCTTTATATCACTTGGATAGGTATATGCCACTTTATGAGTGAACCCTCGCCGGACGTCTCCCTCGCCAGTGGTAGATTAATATACGACTGACACTACTGACATTTCTATGTATCAAACGAAGGTGGTCGTAATGGCCTATATTGATAAAGAATATTTCGATTGTTATAAGAGAATGGAATTTTTTTTCAAGCGAGGATCTCCAATTCCCTCCTCCGTCCTCTAGGACACAGCTTAATGCAGGTATATATGAAAAAAAAACATCTTTATGAATCATGGCTCTTATCGGCCTCTTTAAGCCTTTCGATAAATGGAGTAAAGTACTGGGCATAGAGTTGGAACGTGTGTAGATGTGGCAAAATAAAAATATTCTCTATAAATTTAGGTCATTGCAAACACTTCTGAATCGACAGTTTCAATGGTGGTGTTTTGCTTTTTATTTTAATTTATAATACATTTAATTTAAAAGGATATACCTATCAAGTATCTATTAATTAATTAACCACAAAAGGAACACCCATGCAAAAATAAAAGTATTTAAAAGTCAAAATTGATTTTATAGTCAAAAAAGTCAAAGTTTTTAAAATTGTAAAAAGATTTTACTTCCCTTTTTTTTCTTAAGTAAACAAAATTCACCAATTTACCATAACAACAGAGACAATATTGACTTTTTTCTATTCATTTAAGCACATCTGTCCATTTATACTAATCTATGCTACCCCATATTATTTGCTGGGAGGTCCGTCGCCTTGACGAGCCCTGCCTTAGTTAAGTGAAAACCACATATCACGCTCACTTTGTGTGTATTTTTACTTAAATGATTGCTAAAATCAAATTTTAAAAGGTAAATGGCTTATTAATTTATGTTTTGAAATGTTTCTGGGTGATTTATCGGTTGTTTTAAGTTGTTGATTGGTTGTTTTTTTTTGTAGCTTCAAGTTGTATCCCACTTATAGCAGGGTAGACAGAGGGAACCTAAAACGCTAAGCTACGCTGCTAAAACGCTACTTTCGACAAACTAATTTGATAGTTGTGTGTTGAGTTACAAAACTCAACGTCGCAGTTTGACTGAGAGCGGAGAAATGAAATTAATTTATTCCCTCGAATAGGAATCGAACCCGCAACCGTCACCTAAAAAGATGACAGACGGACGTCCGTCCGATCCGATAAAAAAAATAGTATTCGATGATATCACGTAGTTTATTAGTTGTTATAGCTTCTAACTAAAATTAATTTTAAAATATCTTATACAAAAACATCTTTATTGAATATTTTTCAAACAACATTTCCATAGAAATATTGATTTAAATCACTAAAATATTGAAAGTTTAAAAACATTTTAAAACGGAAATTGAATAATCACTTTGACCTGTCAAAAGTGTGGCTTTCGCGCGTAAATCAGCCAATATGGCGGCTGGGCGTTGACAAATGTCTTGCCACAGAGTAAGAAACATTTATTAAACAATATTGTTATTGCTATATATTAATATATTTTTTAATCATTTTTATGTAGCTTGCTTGATATGAACATGTGACTTAGTGGTGAGAGCGCTTCGACGGTTTCAAAGAGGCGCGGGTTATCAATATCAATATGCCACAGTGCCCATATTTATTATTAAGACCACCGTAGCGCAATGGCGATTATAGGTTCGATTTCTACTCGTGGGAATGAATTATTTTGATTTCTGCCATTCAACACTCAATGTTTTAAAGTTTTTTGTGGTGCATGGGCAACTAAGTGCGTTAACACACCTATCCCTCTCACTCCCCTTTGCGGAATACATAGCAAAGTAGGCAGATGAAACCTGGGAACGTAGTATCAAGACACTACCTGACCTGACATATAATAAAAGGCCGAGACAACTCTTACCAAAGATAAACGAAGTTACATCGAAACAATTAACGTGATGTATTATTATAGAATGAAGCCTTCATTGACTTATGGACAAAATAACAAAAAAACAATTCATACCAATATGCTAATATTTGCCAAAAAATAATTAAAGGGGAGCCTAGCGTTAAGACAATTCAGCTCCCACGGTTCGCCTAATTTTCAAGATAAAATATGTTGAGCGGCAAAACTCAACGCCGTACTCTGTCTTCTTACCAAAGAGATTTCCCTATCGGCTAGCCATATCTAAATATTTGTTCTTCATACGCCTGTCCTATTGAGACTATTCAAATTATATACAAAATTTATGAGACGACTGTTGTATGGAAAACACGTCGTAAATTAATTTAAAATATTGGGGATTGTATTAAGCAATAACTTCTGTTCATAATTATTTTGACCTTACGGCGTAGTGGGGTCATCTTTTACTGATTTAATAGTAGTGGGTTTTTTTCACTTTATGTTTCACGGGGTATCCGGAGAGAACGAGGCTGCAGACGTCTTTCTCCTCGTCTACTGTTCCTATACGGCTTTGAAGATAATAAAACAGGAGCAAAGGTGTGACTAAAACGCGACGGTTGTGGGTTCGATGCCCCCTCGGGGATCGTTTTTTTTTAATATTTTAATTTCTTGACTCTAGCACCAAAGTCCAGTGTTGAGTTTTTTCAATCAACCCGCAATGCCTCGAAAAAATCGGCGGAAGGAGAGAAAATGATTGTCTTAGAACTAGGTTCCCTCTGACTCGCCTGCTATGCTCGGTGTACATCCTAAAGCTGATTTGTTATTATATTCTTCATTTGAAATAATGCATAACACCATCCAAATGAAATTTTAAATATATTTGTATTAGAAAAATATAATATTACTTACCTGGTATATAACTTATTGACTTTGTACGAGTTAACAAATTTATCAATAGTATATTATCATGGTACAAGCGGCTGGAAACGTGAGGTCGTGGGTTCGATTCCCACTCGAGGAAATGAAACATTTAATACTTTCATTTTCTCGATCTGGTAATGTGCCAAAAGCGCGGATTTGGCGTAACCCTGAAAAAAAATTGTATATCACTATTGATTTTTAAAGTCTTATTCCATCCTTAGGAAAGAAAAATACTTTTTGGAAAACAATAATTTGAACGTAGCGGGATTTGCACCAGCGCCTCTTGGAACCGTCCAAACGGTCTGGCCAACTAAGCCATATTTTTTCATAGGGCTACGTCGAAATTTTTATAAGCTTTTTAAAACTTATTTTTGTCGCTAACATCTCTGTATGGAGATTTTTACCTTAGTGTGAAATAATACTTTAAAAATATTTAGTAAATAGTAGTATAATAAATAGCATCTGCTCTCGCCCAACAATTCTAAGCAATTATCTTTGGGTAGCGGAAATTTATAAAAATCTTCCTTAAATTCACATCCCCTAAATTTCTTAATTATAGGATTTGAACCTACAATCATACCTACATTTTCATACACTTCAACTCTGCCGTTGTTTGTTTAAGTCGTGTGATTTCTTTTTATTATTTAAAATGGCTATAGAGATTGTGAAATTTATATATCTATATTTAAATTATTTAATATACAGGTTATTACAATAAATATAAAATTACATGTGAAACATAAAAAGAAAAGTCGCTACGTCTGTCCTTAACATATTATGATTTTTTTTGTACTTTTTAAAATTTTGTTTAATGCGGTTTTTACGATTTATTGTTGCTTTATATGTAAGATAACGCTTCAGGCTATTTCCCTGCATGAAAACCTAAACAGTAAAACAAATAAATAATAATAAATATATATAAATGTGGTGTCGTGGGACACCAGGTGGGAACGAAGTTCCTTCGGCTAATGTAGAATCGACACAAGTTGCAAAAAAAGTCGTGCTCAATTTTATGTAGGTTTTCTTGATTTTTCTCTTAAATTTTGCTGATTCGTTTTTATTTAAGTACAAGAAAGTATTTAGGAAATTCAGTATTTTAGGAAATAATAAATTACTTAAATTAAAAAAATAACAATAACACACAATCATGCAAAAAATGATGAGAGAACGAAAAGAAAGAGGGAGAAAGAGAAAGGCATTATACACTACTCGTCTGTGTATGCGACTGTCGCGCCTGCGCACGTTACTATCACATTTTTTTCAGTTCGGTCACGCAGCGAAATCCCTATCCCTTCCAAGCCTGCCGTAAGGAACTTCGTTCCAAAAAACTTAGTGTAATATCACTCCGTTTCCCACTTTCCACCCGACATCGAGACATTGTGTGCTGCGTAGTAGAGCTCAACTTCGCATTTCATATTGCCAGAGTAAAATAATGATATTGGGATTGAATATATACATAAATTGTATAACTCATAAAAAGTTTTCACTATAATTAATTTACTAAGAGAGAATAAACAAAGAGTGGTGTTAAGATCCGCCTTTTGACTCACATCACCTTTAAATAGCCAGAATATTAACACAGGAGTGACTTATCATTATACTGTCTACCAACCCCATAGCTTATATAAAAATAAAAAATACATGCGCAGGCGCAGCTATAACTTAGTTTAATCATATATATTTTTTTAATGCAAATTCGGGCCCATAATTTGTCCCGCACTGTAGATAAATATTTATTTATTACACATATTGATTTTTAATCGAATTATGCGACGGAATCGAACCTGTATACCTATTAATGGATTCCTTAATGCGTGTCGTGATTTTTAACTATTCTAGGCTTAAGTATTTTGTTAATATATGACATCCTTAATGTATTTTGTATGGAAATTTGTGGGTAAATCCGTTAAGGCGCCGTTAAGTTGTGTTCTTAGCTATTACCTAGTACGATTGGTGTAGGTTCAAAGTTTACTTGGGTTACAAGTTTAAAGGTTATGAGTTCGACTCTAACTGAATTGTTGAATTATTTTTATTTACCCCTAGTCGAGTCTCCACGCCGTTCTTTGTCTTGTTACCAACCAAACGAAAATATTAAATAATTCATTTCCTCAGTGAGAATCGAACCCACAACCGTCGTACCAATGCGCCACGACGACCTCTATAATAATAATATAAGGTTAAAAATAGACAAGGCCGAAACAACTTGGAGCATATTAAGGCAACTCGAATCATTTATAACAAAGTGAGTTCTGTTACTTTTAGATGATGTATTAATTAATCATTATAAGAAATGGTTCTACATATGACAAATGTGGTATAGATTTAATAATCTTGATACTATAGTTGAATTTTTAACCGATTTTTAAAGAAAAACAGTTTTAGTATTGGGGAGTTCAGTATTGTTATTAATATAGCCACATTATGTTTACAATATGAGCAAGTTGAGGTTTCCATTCTCATTAGGGGGATAGTTATAATTAATATTTGTCATACGATTGGTGTTTTAAAAGAAATCTCGACGTTAAATTCCAGTAACAACATGCAATGGCTTTATAATGGGTAGAATATTAACATCTTAACAATAGATTTTTCTTGCTGACTACTCCAAATGCTAGCTTTAAAACTAGCTTTAAAGTAAGTTTACAGTATTAAAAAAACAATGCAAACGCAATTTTCTTTTTTAAATTTATCCTTTTCAATTGTAATGTTTTATCCCCAGGAATAAGAACATGAATGTAATTAAAATGCGAAATTCTTCATCAACTGCTGTAACTTCTGGACACTAGTTCTAGGTTCTCTCTATCTATCCTGCCATATGCGGGATAAAGCGTGAAGCTGATCAAATTAGATTAGATAAAACAAATCTCAAACCACCTCAACCGCAGTACCCTGTCAGGTTATTGAGGCGTACAATCATATCATATCTTATCGTATAATATACGTAAATAAACATTAAGTACTTATTGAAATATTATGGGTATTTTGTGCATTTGCAGGATAGAGTGGTAGTGGGTTCCTATAATGCCTAGAATAAAAACCCATGAATTTAACAATAAATGGTGGTGGTAAATAAATGGGGTAAAAATAAATTGGTTGTCTAATACTGGAAGATGTTTACGTAAAAAGCATGAGGACCCCCTGGCATGTGTGAAGAGCGAAAGAGGTATGACGCAGCGTTTGTCGCTCCGTTTTCTTTAGCTACTGAACTGGGAACAGAGCGTGAAGATAAAAAAAAAGTAAAATACAGTTTCACGCTGAATCCCGCACATAGCAGGGTAGGCAAAAGGCCAGTCTTAAAGTAGTATCAATTAAAATACTTGGTTCCCCAATGCTCAATTTTCAAGACATTGCACGTACCCTGGCGGAATGTAATGCAAATGTTCTACATGTCCAAAAGTCCATACTTTTAAACTATTTTTATTAAGAAACAGGAAATTATTTGATATTAGCTATAATAATATTTGAATGTCTAGAGTCTAGACATTTTTATTATCTGCATACAAATTTAAAATTGATATCTAAGAAATATATACTTTATATGAAATTTATGTTTAACATATCACATTGAAAGGCTTATTCCATAAAATGTCTATAAAATTGATAAAATACTCATAATTAATGTTGTTTTCTTTTCATTCTTTGGACATTAGAATACGACTGTAAATACGATGATTGTAGGTCATTGAGTTGCGCAACTCAACACTAGGTTCTCAGGTTCCCTTTACTTACCCTGATATGTGTGGGATACAGGGATCAATGAAACTAAAAAGTGCGGCCAAGTACGAGTCGGACACGCGCACAATATGTTCCGTATATGATCATAATGTATTAAAACGACAAAAACTTATATCTGTTGTATGGGCGCCTCCTTAAGACAGACAGCGGAGTCTTGGTAATAGGGTCCCGTTTCACCTTTTAAGTACAGAATCCTAAAAAGGCTTAAAGAAACATAAGCCAATTTTATTTTTAATAATTCGAATGACAAATCAAAGTACACTTTTAAAAAATATCGAATTTGTAAGGTCCTGTCAAAATCATTACAACCATTTTAGAGATTTGTTGGGACAGACAGACTTTTTTTTTAATTTCATTTATTTCGATTTGAATATTTTGTGACAAAGTAAAATCTGTGTTTTGGTAATTGTAACAGACATATAAGTGAAATGCATTTATTAATTTTTATTTATTTATTTTAGTTTTTTAGCTTCAAGCGTAATTTATTCCTGTATAGCACGATAGACAGAGAACCTAGTATAGAAACTTGCGCACTGCCAAATTTATATTGTGTGTTGAGTTGCGAAGTTCATCGCCGCCATTTGTCTTCTAACCAGACCTTGAAAACGAAAAAATAAACGAGTTGGGATACGAACCGACAACCGTCGCGGTTACAGTCTGACGCTGTGATGCTAGATCATTTAATAAGATCTTCATTTGTTCGCATCAATTTGGTCCAGACGCCAGAAGTGGAGAACGGAAACGACTTAATGGAAACGGAGAATCTTATAATTAGGTTCCCAACTTTTTCGATAAAATACAAAACATTCTTGACTATCGAACCCACAACTATCGCGTGTACAACCGACACCGTCCCACTAAGTTACAACCTAAATTTCTTTTTACATTCATTTAAAATGTGGATGAAATAAAACCTC
Source organism: Heliconius besckei (assembly GCA_018249835.1). Classification (NCBI taxonomy): domain Eukaryota; kingdom Metazoa; phylum Arthropoda; class Insecta; order Lepidoptera; family Nymphalidae; genus Heliconius; species Heliconius besckei. The sequence continues at coordinate 15,334 of DWNA01000291.1, read as the reverse complement.
CATACAGACCCGTCCTCGTGTCGCAAAGTATTTGCCTTTCGCGGAACTACGAGCGCGTTAATGCGTGAAAATATGATCGATATTTGTACTGACTTATATTACATATACGTTTGAATATATGAAATGTTTACGTCGTTTCGAGAGAAGAATTTAGTGACTAATCACTTTTGTTTTTATCTGTTTAGTTTTACGATGTATTCCGCATATAGAAGGGTCGAGGGAACCTAGTGTTGAGATATTTCTTTCAAATGGCAACCATGAAGTCTAAAACGGCTATAAATATAAAAATGTTTACAAAATATAAATTTTGCTTAAGAACCTGTTCAATAATATCACTCATAATTCTTTCACACCTTAACCAATAAAATAATATTATTAGGATTCCGTATTCTATAAACGTTAATTTTATTATTAAATAGAAAAATAATATTGATTGTAGTGGGAAAAAAAGTTGAGTTCTGCCACTCAACACAAAATGTCTTGTTATCCGATCGAAGTGCTATGACAGTGAGTTCTCTCACTTCACCATTTATCTCACAATTTATCTATTTAGATCATGGCATAGGAATAGTATTTCAAAAAATACAATCCAGTTTACTTAGCAGGCTACTTAGAATTTTGTCTATACGCCTGACGGAAAAAAATTAAAACCATGAATCACCTAGAGTGAGAATGGAACCCATAACGCGACGATTGTGAATTCGATTCCTACCCGGAAGAATAATTATTTTTTATTTCTTCTCAAAAATTTGACGAAAAGCTTGGAACGGAATGTCTCAGCGCTGGGTTCCCTTTACCAATCCCACTTAATGCGAGATGTACCTTGAATCAGCTAAAAACGGAATATTAAAACTTTATTTAAAAAAATATATACAGAACACTCATAAAAATATTTCTCTCACTTTACAAAAAACGTATTTTTATTTTTACAACAATATTTATGTCTAGACTAATATTAACAAATCATGAATTTATTCTTTATTTATGCTACAACTATTAAAGAATATACATAAATTCTAATATGTACATACCAATATTATACGTTTATAAGTATTTGGCTGAGACCAGTCGTGGCGCAGAATCATTAGTGTGCGACTGTACACGCGACAGGTTATGGGTTCAATTCCCGTTCGAAGAAATTAAATATTTTATATTTTCATTTTAACCAAATGCGACAGATGCATGAAATAAATCCTACATCGCGCTTTACCTTGTTACCAGTTTAAGAGTTCCTTAACACTAGGTTCCCAGAATCCCCTTATATTGGGGTGGGCATTAAGCTACTCTGGAATGGGCACAGCCCCCATAATCCCTTTTTACTATGCCCATTCTACTACCTTCCCCTGCTATATGTTATAGATGATTTAACCAATTGTATAATATTTACACAACTTAACACCGTTCCTTATAATCTTATAAGCGTGTTCGAAACGACTTTTTCTATACATCATATAAAACAACCATACTTAAATTCGTTTGCTTCAAGCACCGTCACACAAAATTTTTATTTTTCCCTAAAACTTCTAAAAATTCTTAACGTAATTTCAACCTTATAAAAAGTAAATCGAGCTCATTTTCAATTAATGAACTAAGAATTTATGCCTTTAATTTTTAATAACCATTTTGAACCTTACTTGTACTAGTAATATAGTTGTAAATCATTCAAAATGCCTTCAATCATTCAATATAAGCCAGTCATTCTTACGTTCATTATTCAAGGGTTGCTATTTAAAAATAAACGTCACTCAAAAGAAAAAAAAGAATAGACGGTCACATCACTAATAAATAGAGTCGAAAATCCCACGTAGAGTCCTTTGTACTAAACCACCATTCAAAAATTTCCTTTATTGGCCGTTATGGGATTATTTCTATAGAAATTTTTATTTTGCAAACAAAAAAAAATGAGTTTTAAAAAGTTGTATTCAACTAATTAATATGTTTTAATTGGCTAAAGAATGTTCTGGTACAAAAAAATTGTGAGGTCGTCGTGTCGTAGTGGTACACGCGACGGTTGTGGGTTCGATTGTCGTTCGGGGGGATAATTGATATCATTGGGTAAGCAAGTCCCGAGTTAAGGCCGGTATCCAGTGCTGAATAGAAAAGAGTGGATAATGCTTCGGCGGAACGGCCCCCTTATACATAAAATATGTTTAAATTTCCACCAGCATAGAGTTTTGCATTTTATAATTACTTCGCTCCTTAGACATGAGCGATTTGATTTCATCTCTCTCTCTCTCTCTCTGTTCGCTCTATCCTTTCCTCCATACTGATTTATATGCAGATACGCAGCTCACACTCCAACGTCCAGTCCAACGTAGTCTTTAATGGGCTGCCCGGCTCGGCTTGGAAACAGGGCTTAAGGGTGGAAAACTGATTACGAAGTGTCTTACCTTCGCTTTACTTACACTATTACGCAGTACAAAACTTAAAATTCATATAAAAATGGAAAGTATGGTTTTCTTAATATATTAAGTTTACTTAAGGAGGAGAAAACCTATTATTAGTATAATAAAAAAAAATCTACACTCAAATTACCAATTCATGTATAGTAATTTCACCCCCTAACCCTCAACTAGATGTATCGAATTAAAAGTATTCCATCACTAATATCCTCCTTTACGCCATACAGTAAAAAATGAACTAACTAGATCGATTTCGACTGTAATTGTGGACCTCCCGTGTCCTAGCTTCCTCGTTTGTAACATTTTTTTGTACGAAAGGTATGTGAATTCGATTTCTGAATTGAGTTAGTTAAATGACATTGGGATCAGTATTTTTTTGGTATTTCGGACCTAATATGTAGTATGAAAGTAGAGTTCTTTAGACACCTGGCCTTTTTTTATTCCAATACTATTATACTTCGTGTATCCCTCACAAAGCAGGATAGGCAGAGGTATCCTGGGAACATAACGTTAAGATATTCATTTTCAAGTTTTCATTTCTTCCGTTCCCTACTTTCCACCGAATTCTGAAGACGTTATGCTTTATAACACCGCGCTCTGCCTCGTTACCAGTGAGAGATTGATTATGTTAGCTTAAATATTTAATTTCCTTGAGTGGAAATCGAACCCACAGCCTATTACTTTTACAGTCACATGCTTGAACTCCTACGCCATGACTGGCCTGAAATTAGGATATAAATGTTTTTCTTTTTAAACTTCTTGTGCCAAATTGTCATTAAACTATGTAAACCACTAGATGCCGCGCCTGGCCTGGAAAATGTGTAGATACGCCCATGTTAGATTGAACCCAGTGCTAAGACACTCCATTCTATATAGATATATTACTTGGCGGATCTTAACGCCACATTTATTCTTGCAGAGTGTGTCCCACAACTATGAAAGTAGTTTAAATATCCTTAGGGGATTGAGAAAGAATAAGGGTTGAACCTACTGCTTTTCAGTATTTGTAGTAAAAAACTTTCAGTTGGGCCATGATGATGTTTTAAGTAGGCTGAGCGAAAAAATAAAAACAATCATTCCCCCGAATGTGAATCGAACCCACAACCATATTATTTACATTCAGATGACAATATGAAATTACTTTGTCAATTGTCCGTTTAAAATAGTTTCATTATTTATGAGATATGGAATGTGTGTATGTATGTATTTGTACATGCCTCGGGGACAATAGAGGCCTCGGGTTAATTTTGTCAGCTCTTGACTACATTAGGTCAGAGGCGGCTTCTGTGTTTCATATTAGTAGGTATTAGTTAAGGCGAAGAATTTTTTTTCACGCTTTTTCACGCTTAAAAGTTAGCACTCAATTATTTGTTTTCCATCGAATTGAGGATTTCAACGCCGCACCTGATCTTAGAAGAACGATAAATGTAATAATTAATTACCCGTCGTGAGAATCGAACCCATAACCATCGCGTTCACGGTTAAATCTGGGACGCTCCCAGACATAGCGTTCTTTATTAAAGGCATTGTGAGTGTTTGCGTAAAATTTATTTTTACAATTATAGAAGTGTTCAACATATGCACGTTTGCATTTGGGGCCGTCGTGGCACAGCGGCAAGAACGTACGACTGTAGAGGCAATGACTGAGAGTTTGATTCCCACTCGCTTTGGTAAAGACCCATGGCGCGGCGTTGAGTTCCGCCACTACGTTAATGTATCAGATAAATTTTATTTATTTCGCACTGTATCCTCTATATATAGTAAAGTAGGAAAATCAATTTCAATCTTAAGACATTCTGTTCACCTCGTAGCGCACAATTCTTGAGATATTCTATATTAAGTTGCAGAGTTTCACGCCGCGCTGTGTCATCTTCTCTAGAGCGACAAAATTAAAGTATCTCAATCATTTCTCCAAATGAGAATCCAAGTGCCAGTATAACCCTTAAATATAAATAATTTATGAGCTACAAGTAAAATATAAATAATAAAAAACCATGTCGTCTTAGAGTCATTTTATTTATTATAATTATATTTATTTTACATATATTTACATATCTTTTAACCTGTTTTTGAACCAACGGTGACCAATTTTACGCGTGGACGATACATTGTTTGTATTATTCTTTAGTTTCACGCCTTATCCCGCACATAGTGGGGTAGGCAGATATTAACTATGCGTTTTGTCTTGTACACAAAAAATAATTTTAACGATATTAAATTAATAAATTTTTTTAAATAAAAATTTAACAAAGACCTCAGTGATCAACACAAGGCAATTATGCAAAAATGTTTTGGGAACACATGAAACGAAAAATGTAAACAAATAAATGCAGAAAAAAAAAACAAAAAATATATCTTGAAGATTTAGAACTTATATTGAAATCTAAGACATTTGGCAGTTATGCGTATCTTAAGTGACAAAACAAACATCGAGTTTATCTGATGAAGAAGCCGAAACCAGAACAGTGAAACTCTTCAGAGGTCCAGACTTATGTCCATATAATTTTCTCATCTAAGAACAAATTCTATAGTGCTGAGTGTAGAAAAGCTACATATTCATTTTTCGTTTTATACTTTCACGATTTTATATAGAATACAATAGAAAGAAAAATTTACAATGAACAAACACAAGTATTTACATTTATATACACATATTAACTTAAATTATCACCAAAATGTCTACTGGCACATAATTATATTTTACAATAAATATTATTTATTTGGTATCAAAAACACTATTATATCACTCGTACTATAATAAATACTAAATACTACGGGGGGCGGTTGTCAAAATGCCGTGCTATGTAGAAATTATATATATATAATTTGATTTTGACAGCCGCCCCTTAGTCTATGTATTCTTAGGCTATATTACACAAATTGTTGTTTTTTTTTAACATACTGTTGACATATTTTCACTGACTGACAATGATGTAATATAAGTTCATAATATTTTTACCTCCATTAGAATCAAAGTACTGAATTTAACTTTTTTTTTTTAATATTTTACATACACACAATTTTCTTTTCCATTAAATTTATGCATGTGTTTGGGGGATACATTTTTAAAAAGTAATTGAATTTAATTGAAAAATTATAATTGTTTTATTTGCTTTTATAATAAAGTATATAATAATAAATTCATTAATTACAATTAATATTAATGAGACTATCTAACTGAAAAACTTTGTTCGCATTTCTCAATCTGACTCAAAATTTTTCCTATCCTTTCGTGAAGCACTTTAGCATTTTTCTCCGGCAAAGGAGGCAATATGTCTCTTATCACTGCATTATTCTTTTTATGGAATATCTCACTTAGTTTAACACCAACTGAACTTTTGTGCAACATATTAAGAGCATCGACAGTCCTTTTTCTAAACACACACAAATTATCTAACATTAAACTATGATATACGTTGTATTTCTTCAAAAGCCTATATCCGTGGAGTAAGCCTGATTCATTATCAAGAAATAGGAGTAACCCACTGTCCATCTTCCTCGCCAAGTTATGGGCTGGTCCATCCATTATATTTACATTCCACTGATAATTGAACAAATTGTTGACTATCCTATCTAAGTTTGCTGTTAGATAGTCGAAAATTATGAGATCGGACCATTGGGCTAGTTCCACAAATTGTTCTATTGTTTTCTTATTCAACTTAGCATCTATATAATCGAAGTCTTCTACCACTTCTTTCTTGGTTTTGCTACTTTTCATTTTTATCTTATCAATCAATATTTGTTTACTGGTTTCACTTGTTGCGTTTTCTTTTAGTGATATTTTGTAAACGTCCTGTTTATTCAAATGGCGTGTTGATGGCTTGAAGATTTCTGGTATGGTAGCAGATTCTAAGCTTGGGATATACTGTGTCAGGACTACAGCTCTATTTGTATTCCATTGAGCGGATGCAATTTCATTTGATACACTCTGCCATAATTTGTCTTTTAAATCCACAACTTTAACCACTGATGGTGCTACGTTGGTCAAGTTCAGTAACCTTGCTACGTAAAAACTGAAAATTTCGCCTTGTATTTGATCAGTATTCTGTCTATATCGTACACAGGCTTGGATGCCATCTTTAAACGTGACCAAGCGATTTTGCATCCTTCCACAGCCTGGCTCCATTTTGATTACCTCGCTTTGGTCAACATATCTCTCCCAAATTTCAGCTGAACTCTCACCGTAACCTTGTGGCATAGAGTTTTCTACTTCTGGCCCCCAAAATATGTTCTCATATAAAACAGTATCATCGTTTGGAACATGTTTCGATGTTATATTTGTTATGGAATGCTTGTGATGGGTTACTTTGTTATCTTTTAAAATTTCTTTCATATCATCTGTAAGTCCTTTGGGGTAGACATCCATTTTGTTGTATTTGTGGTCGACAGCCCCAGTAAAAGATACAGAGGCAAATGTTGCCACCTTTTTATCTTTATCTAAATCATTATCTAATTTATCAGTATATTTAATGGAATTTAAACTTCTAAAATTAAGATTTCTAGTTGAATTGGTTCTTACTAATTTTCTACTGCTAAAATTAGAAGAAGTCACTCTAGTCTGCGGAGATCCAACTATTGCAACACCTATTACCAGTCCTAATATAAAGCTAAGGCAAACGCTTATAAAGCAATAATTATAGAATCCATATTCTCTCTTTATATGGATCCTTCTGGAAAGTTCTTCTTTGTAACCGAAGTTATTATAGAAAAGGTAAGGTCGCCTGAGTTTGTAACAATTCATGTCTATAGGTGTTATTTGGAAGCTATTGTGGACTTTCTTGATGTCTGTTTGTGTATCGTGCTTCGATGTAGATAACCACTCGGTATCACATTCTTTGTTTGGTATAATTATATCAGAATTCCTCGGTGATGCCATTTCTGAAGAATCCTTTACTCCTTGTGATGCATCGTCGACAATCTGTAAAAGAAGTAAACTATTATAAGTTAACTATCGACAATAATTGGACAGTTTGTGTAAAAGTGTTAAACCCTATTTATAACACTATAAAATACATATAAGCACACAAATAACAGATATTATTCAAATATTATAACGTACATATAGAGTGGTGCTTCACGCTTTATCCCGCACATACCAGGGTAAACAGAGGAAACTGAATGCAAAGACTCTCTATTTGAGACACTGTTTGCCATGCACCACCCATTTTTTGTTTCATTGTACAGTGGGTGACGAAAATCAACGCCGCGCTTTATCCGTATTACCATAGCTAGCAAATAAAAATTGTTTGTTCCCCCAAAAAGAGAACGAACCCACACCGTCAACTTTATAGTCAGACGCTGTACCATGCCACGACGACGGCAAAGAACTTGTCTCAATAAATAACCTATTAATTATTAATACTTGGATGTCGTTGTATGAAATGTAACCGTCATTAAATATAGCCATCTAAATTAAATATTATACGTGTTTATTGCAAATTGAAATTAGATACTTTTAGATAATTGGTAGAGGTAGTTAAGGTAAGTGGAGGTTCGATGTTTGCGTGAAATAAAAAGATTTTAGGTTTATTTGATTTTAGATAGCTGAAATCAAAGCAAAGCATTCTTGCGGTTTTGCTCGTGACAGAATTATTGAAATAATGAAATTCAAACTAGTTTAAGAAATTGAAATTGGTGTTGAGTTAAGATCTAAGTTTTTTCTTTTTGTTATTTTTAACGCTGTGTCTCGCACATAGAAGCATACACAGAAGGATTCTAGTTAAGACATGTCGTTACACAAGCACCACCCAATGTTCGAGATAGCATGTGTTGAGTGAAACTCAACGCTGCACTTTGTCCTGTTGCCAAAGCAGGTAGAAGAAATAATTTTATATCCCGAGGAGAAATCGAACCCACAACCATCGCACATATTGAACCATATAATGGGCATAAAGAAAAGAAACGAAATTCCCAAATGATAGGCAAACAATTTCAAATTTTATTTATATCTTTAGATTATCTTTGGTAGCACCAACAGCGTATAATATTACAACATTTAAATCATTCATAATTTATATGTTTTCGTGTACAAGATAATGTTATACTAATTCTGGCTTATAAATCATAAGGAACTTGTTTTGGCGTAGGTATAAGGTTCATAATTCATAATTATTCAATTTCTGTAATTTTTTTTGTAGCAGATAAAGCAGAGTGAACCTAGTGTTAAGTGTGAACTCAGTTCATCACTCACTGTCCAGTTTTCAAGACATTCTATGCTGGTGGGCGGAACTCTGTCGTCTTACCAAACCGAGGAAATGAAAGGAAATTCATTATTCATACCGAGTGCCTTAACATAAGCTTCCCTCTGCCTAATCTACTATATGTATAATACAGAGTGAAACAAAAGGATATAACTATATTTTTATTGTTAGACAGTTATGATATTAATTTGAAATTATGTAGCATTACAAAATTATGTAGTTAGGGCGTAAAATTGATTTAGATAACGCTCATTCTGCTCAATAAAAGATTTAATCAAGAATATGTTTGGTTAAACGTACTAATCTCAGGAACTACTTCCTAGAAATTAAAATTAGTTGTAAAGTCCACTAATCGTTATTCGTTACAATGTAGCTAGGCAGACAGAGACGGGCAGTTAACCGCGCCACGTGTTATAAACCCCTTATTTGTTTCCAAGGGACCACGCGAAAAAGCAAGAAGCTCACCTGCGTAAACGCCAGCTGTCATAATAAGACTTAATTAAAAAATATTTAATTTAATGTTTACAATACAACTAATAATGTTTATAATGTCTTAATTTTTATTCTGGCTGCCTTGCTATACAGGAATAGCACTGATTAATAAAAAGTATACAACGTTACAGTTCTATAATATTTGAGGCCATCGTGGCTCAGTGCATAGCATCACGACGGTCATAGGTTTGATTATCGCTTAAGAAAATATATTATTTTCATTTCCTAGCTGTTAATAACCACCACTCACTGCGCAAAGTGGCTTAAAGTGAAAGTGGGGAATAGAGTTTCTTAATACAAATTTCCCTCTGCCTATCCTTCCATGGTTACAGGTTACGTGAAGCTATTATTTAAAAAAAAACGCCATTATATAAAAAAAATACATAAGTACAACCAAGTTCAAAATAGTACTACAAGTTTTTATCAGCATTTTTTTAAACAGCAGCAATTTAAACAGCAATAAACATTTAAGTCCGGAAAGGCTTATCAATAAACCTTATCTCGTATATTAGTAATTATAATATTAACATACTGTATACGTCAATCATGTGTAGGATTAAATTTATGTTTGATAGCAAACTTCATTATTAGAAGCCGTCGTAGATCAGTGGGTCAGCGTGTCTGAATTGTGGTAGTGGGTTCGATTGACACTCGAGGGTATGAATTATTTCCATTTTCTCATTCTGGTGAGACAACGGCGACGTTAAATTCCGTAAAGCTACACGCAATGTCTTGGAAATCGCATGGAAAAAGTGTTTATAGATTAGGTTCCTTTTATCTGCATATGCGGTTATGCGTATGCGTATATGCATATACAGTATAGAGATAAAAAGAACAAGAAAAATATCATTATAAAGTAGGAGTCTTCTAAGTTGACTCGACTTTTCCTCCACAATAATTTCTACTATGGCTTTTACTAGTAAAATCTTTTGAAATGATGAACTTCTTGTCCCTACTGACAGTACTGGCATTATTGACATTATGCAGACTCATACAGAGAAGTCAGTGCTGTCAGTCTAGGGAGTTCGGGCACTTCTGCTGACATGATCTGAACAGCTGTTCTGTGGTAAAGAAGAAGTAGAGAACGAAAATATCTTCATTAAGATCATGGAAACGGAGTGTGAAGTGTGTCACCTAGTGTGAAGAACACTAGGTTCCCAAGTTCCCTCTGCCCATACTGCTTAGTGCGGGATACAGCGTGAAAAAAAAAAACATAAAAGTAATTGATAAAAAAAGTAATAAATGTTAGAAAAAAAATCACTTCGACCATTAAAAAAAACGAAACATCAAAAATCAGTAGTCATATTATAAATAAACACATTAGCGTATAAAAATTACACGGTGCTGCTAACACCCCCCAATTATTTGTTTAACCGGCAATTTACTAATAATAATTCAATTAACGTTCGTCTGTATATAATTGTTTTTGTGCCGTCTAACGCGTTTAGTTCCAGTGAATGGCGCCGCGGGTGCTGTTTGAAGATAAAATGAAGCTATATTTTTGTAGAATATCCATGTTTTCATCACGATTTCCTTTTTAGTATGACATAGAATGGGAAATTGTTTTATGGTTATGTATTTTATGATTTTTTTTATTATAATAGCGCTAATCATATAGTAATTTCTTCAAGTTATGTGTTTATTACTATTATGTCCAAAAAACTTCCTACTTACAAAGAGGCGTAACTTTGGTGTATTTGAAAAAATATGTTTTTTTTGTTATAAGATACATTATTATTCTTGCAAAAAATATATATTTAATATAAGTCATCTTTTATATAGATGAATTGTATCTCTCTAACAAGTATACATTTTATTTATAGCAAAATACGCACAGGATTTGCTTAAACAACGTTTCATAATAATATCGTGTATGTTAAAATTTATTATACAATTAAAATTGAAGATAAAATATATTCTCAATGACAGAACTAATAACAGGCTAGGCGATACAGCCCCTGGCTGTGGACGACCAGCTTAATTTGGATCGCGTGCGTCTGTTTTATAGAGGTGTTATTACCACTTTAGTGGAGTATTTCCGAAAGTGTCGGTATGGATCGTAAAATTAAATTTTATGCCCTGAATTCTGTTTAGACGCTATATTTTCAAACATTTTATGAATGTGGTGAAACTGGTTGTTTTCTTCACGTTTTGCATATTTTTTTCTTACTTTGCAATACCTTTTAAGATTGGTGATATGATATGCTTAAAACAAATTAGGAAGAAGATATGTTTATTCGATGATTTTTAATTTATAACTTGGTCCAGAGTTAGATTTTATATTGTTCTAGTTAAAGTTTATTGTTGATAATAACGTAATTTGTCACCCAGCCAGCCCTGGAAATGTGTGTGTGTGGTAAAAAATTATAACGAAGTGACATATCAATAAACTCTCTCTACCTATTCCTAAATAACATATACGCAAATATGTTTTAAAATAGACATAAAAAGTCAATAAAACACAAGCAAGGCCAGGGGAATCTTATGTATATGCTAATCTCATAAACACCTATAAATATTTCTCTTTCGATATTTTTGTGTCCATCTTTGACATTAAATATTATAAAAAAACCTGTTGGTCTCTTAAGATTAAACAAAAACCAATTTGTATTTTATATTATGATGCATAAAAATTAAAAAAGTGTAAATGTTATTACTAAGTGCCGTCCAATAATATAAATAACTTAATATCCACAGTCCACTGTGGCGCAGTGTCCAATATCTCATCTCATCTATACTAATAGCTATCGAGTCAAGTTAATACAAAATTATAATATGACAAGAGTAATTTTTTTATAAAAAAGTTTACAATTTACATATATTTTACCTTTTGTTTTAAAAAATTACTATTGCATTAAGTAACGCTACTCAACGCACAATGTCTCGAAAATTGAATCGAAAATTGGAACGTCGTGTCTTAACACTAGGGCTCCCTTGCCTACCCTGCTTTATATAGGATACAGAGTAAAGCTATAAATTTAAGCAAACAAATATGATAACATAAACAATAATCATAATACTAACATTAACAAAAATAACATTCCGTAAAACACAATTCCTCATTTCAACACAATCGGTCAAAACATATCCAAAGCATAGCAACTCTATACACATCCAAGTGTGTAGAGCTAACAAGATGTTTTTTTATACAAAACTATTTGATACTTTACGTTTTACATATTTTTTTCTTCTATTTTTTGTTACTCATAAGAATTTTGTAAAACATCTCTGTGTTTTGGTCGTTTTTTATTACCAGTATGTTAGTTATACCACTTTAGATTTAGTAATCGTTTATGTGGATTTGGACCGGTTATACCGATTTGTTTTTGTTTTGTGAGGGTTGTGTGTTCGATTCTCGGTTGAGGTAATATTGCTATTAATATGCTTAACATAGCATAGAAGATTTTGGAGATTATTTAAAATCTGATGTCGTCGTTACGTTATGGGTTCGATTCCTTCTGGTCAGTAAAAATATAAACCACAGCGTTTAGTTCCGGTTCCCGTTTCGGAAATTTACACGATTTGTGTTCTTCACGGTTACCAGGGCGAAATTAAAATATTAAATAATTCATTCCCCTGTGTGGAAATCGAACCCACAAATTCCGCGTCAACAGTGAAACGCCGTCCCATGACGGCCTCAAAAGAAATATTTATAGTATAAAGCCATATAAGTCATCTATCATAGGTTTATTTTTTCTTATTTTGTTATTTATACCACTTTAGATTTAGTAAGATTAGGTTAAGTTTAACTTTCATGTAGATTTCAACCGGTTATTGCTTTAGTTATAAATGCATGGGAAGGTATTTTAATTTCTCCGCTTTGATAAATACTTCGCGGCGTTAAGTTCCGCCTGTTAACACGCAATATTTCGAATTTTGAGCGAAAAGTGGGGAACGGAGTATTTTAACACCAAGTTCCCTGCCCTTCCATATGGGAAAGGCGTGAAGCTGCATTTTTTTGCATACCTTGTACCTGTAAACATACATGATGTAGATTCGATTCTTAATTGAGGTAATTTTTATACAAACGATTTAATGAATGAAGCAGAAACATTGTAATAAAAAAAATACTATAATTATATTTCAAAAATAAGCAGGACAAATATATATTTTTTTTAAATATCTAAACATTTCCTAGAACGAACATTGAACCAATAACCACCGTGTATAATCATACACTTTCTAATGCGCAACTATAGCTTTTATAAGAAGATTCTCTTATAAATGTTAAAAATCACAAACAGTTATTTGCCAGGTCAAGAGCTTTACAGTATTTTGATTCATAGACGAATGAAAGTATAGAAGTGGCTTTTTTAAATATCTGTTATTTTTTTTTGAGCATGGGCTATAAATAAAATATTGAGACAATATATAAAATTCCTTTAGCTTGATGCTATATCTCGCACAGAGCAGGGTAGACGGGGGGAACCTGGAAACCTAGTTGACTCACAGTTTGACTTCAAACATGATGGTTACTGGTTCGATTCTCACTTTGGGTAATGTACAATTTTTATTTCTTCACTCTTATATCAAGATAAAGCGCGACGTTGAGTTCCACTTCTTAACATACAATGGGCTCTCTCGGAAAATGAAAATGCTAATGGGCAACGGAATTTCTTAATATTAGATTCCTTGCGCTCTGCTATATGATATCAGTAAAATTATTAAATCTTTTATTATTCCAATTTACGAACGCTTATTTAATATATTCAAATATTTATTTAAAAAAAACGCATATACAATGAAATATCCTTTTCTTCGTATACATTTTTGTATGCAAATTAGATATATATTTGATAAATATAATGCTAATATAGATAAAAATAAAATATTTTAAATTGAGTTTTGAACTTATCATATCTATGATAATAATTTACTGTAGAATGTATGCATTTATATTTAAAAAATACAAATTATTTATTTGTAAATATAATTTTGGCATACCAGTACAAAATCTTATCTATTGGAAATGTGCAATAAAAGCTAAAAAATATAAATTCTATTATATAATATATTCAAATCATATATTTAAATTTTTTGTTCCCGGTGTAGCTTGACATAGTCTGACGCAGATTTGACCACCCAATACGTTGTATCTATTTCTTAATATTTTAATAACCACAAAGCTTTTAACAGGGTACAACCCGCACATAGCAGAATAGGCAGAGAGAGAGAGAACCTGGGAACCTAGTAGTAAGACACTTCATTCGTCAACCATTTTCAACACATTGTTGATCTCAATATAGCGCTTTGTTGACCAAAGCTGTAAAATTAAAATAATTGAAATATAATAATTTCCCCGAGCTCCTCATGTCGCAGTCGCGTAAGTCGCGTTTACAGTTAGTTGTAGGTACGATTCTCAGTCGGCGTAAAATGTTTAATATTTTCATTCCCTCGCTCTGGTATCTAAGCAAAACGCGGCATTGACTTCCACGACGTTTCATACCACGATGGCTTCACCACAGTACTGTCGATACAAATGCCACATCTAACCAAATTACTAACTCTTTGGCAAAAACCGAAAAGAACTCGTCATCGCGCATAATCAGATAGAAAGTTGATCTGTCAAAATATTCTCGTTAAAATTAACCGATACAGGCGTTTTGTTTGAAATACTCTTTTATATTATTAACAATTATTATAATATATATAAATGTATGGAATAAAATTAATTTGAGCATCTTTGTATTGAGGTGGTTGTAGGTTCGATTAATCATAGCTATTGGTGCATTTGTTGAAGTGTTTTGATAATTGAGCGAAGGAATGCTGTGGGAATGATTTTTTTTGTATATACTCGTATAAAATGAATGAGATGCGAAATTGCTTATGTAAAGATGGACTATCCCAACTATTAGTTTCTGAAATTGGCACGTTCAGCCAAACTAACTCATTAGTTTTTTTTTTCAGAGGGATCCTAGTGTTAAGATACTTCCGTTTAGATACATTCCAACAAATTTTGGAGGCATTACGTGTTGAGTGGCGGAATTCAACGCCGCAACTTAACACAACTAAAAGCTAGTATAATAATAATATTTAAATAGATATAGCTAAGGTTATTAAACGGTTGAGTGTGAACTGTCATACAAGATGACACCTCGCCAGACACTTGTCGCTGCAAGATAATATTGGTCACTTAAAGACTACTTGCTTAAGAGGGTTTATGTTTATTTAAGTTTATGTTTCATATATATGTATGTATGTCTGTGCTCAGTGACCATGTGGGAACAATTAGTAAAGTTG
>DWNA01000290.1:0-27605 GCA_018249835.1 Heliconius besckei | reverse complement strand
GAAATTGTTATTTTTATTATCATTTTTAATGAATATTATAAGAATTAAAAATGATTTAAGTTTTTATTTTTTTTATCTTACTAGCTGACCCGGTGTCGCGAATAGCAGAATACATATTTAAAAAAAAACTACTATTAGGCGATACGAAGTTCGCGGGTCTGCTAGTTATATTATAAAAATATAAAATAATATGAACCATTTATGATTTTACAAAAGAAATGTAAATATCCTACACACTATACTAGTTCTACCACATGCAATATCGGCAGCAATACGGCAGCAATCTCTATATCAATATATGTGAGATTAAATAAAGCACATTTTCATCACAATTTCGATAGCTTTTGAACAAATTTTATTGGACTATATACGAAATAATAAATACATGTGTTATATTAGAAAATAAAACAACCATATAATAAGGTAAAAATTATGTATGAATTCATACATTTAAAAAAATCAAATAATTTACCTAACAATCTCAGCGGCTTTGGCATCTTGGTTAATAACTGGCTTATTACGTATACGCCGGACCCGATCGGCGTACCGCAGTGTGGAAACCGTCTCGTCCAGATTGTAGTCAGCTGGACTTACGCAGGCTACCATCAGAGTAAAGGAATTGCCTCCTAGACTGTCTGTGAAGTGATGATTAAGCTTATAAGTTTGTTTTTTGAAGACATTCATCGGAGATTTGGTAAATGTTTTTTGTCGGATAGTTTTGTTTTTTATTCAGGGAAGCTAGGATAAAACATTTGTGTACCTTGTAACAGTCTAGTTAGCTTGCTGTCTCTGTAGCTAATGAAGCTTCTATTGGTACCATCCCCGAGTGCTGATATCACATTCCCCAATGCCAACAGGCCTTTGTTTATATTCACAGCTTCTTTTAAACGCTCTCCAGTCGCTTTCGTCTTCTTAATACGCTCAGAGCCAGCTAAGTCCACCAAATGGAACTTCGATGTCGTTGCTATATTCCTGAAATAAGAAGACTACTTATTAATTTTTAGCTTTACGCTGTATCCCGCACACAAACGGGTAGGCAGAGGGAACCTAATGTTAAGACATTTCGTTCCCTTTAAGACACTTCCGTTCTCTATTTTCGACCGAATTTTGGAGGCAATGCGTGTTGTGTCGCGGAAATCAACGCTGCGCTTTGCTGCGTTATCAGAGCGAAATATTAAAATATTTCGTTGTATATATTATTATTTCGTTTATATCAATAGACATGAAGTTTTAATGAGGCAAAACAAAAAAAAGCTATTATAAATATCCAAATAAAGATTAATAAAATGCATCAAATATAATTATTTCAGCTTCATAAATTGTACTGATTCTATAATAAAAAATGAAAATTAAAAGAAAATGTGTCATCAAAAGAACAATCATCAATCATTTACATTTCACTACTTGCAACTTACTTGTTACTCCGGCTCTCTTTGGTGATGACAATTGTGAAGACCGCATGACTTCTACTAGAGGCCTGGTTCATGGAGGTGCAGCCTATCACGCGAGCTGAAGTCCCACGTGCTAAAGCCGTCATGGTCTGCCTTTTTGTTGTTACTGGTATCTCAGTCAAACCTAAAAGTTGATAAAATTTTAAAACCATTAGAGAACATGCCAAAATAATAGTGAAAATGATAGATAAAAAATCCTAATGCCAAGAAAAACAAAACATTGCCGAAATCGGAACTTAAATTTCGTAATTATCACAACATACATTTTGTATTATTATGTAACATCTATACTAATATAATAAAGCGGAAGAGTTTGTTTGTTTGTTTGAACGCTAAGATCTCTGGATCTCCTGGATCGATTTATTTTGTTTTTGTTTTGTATGAAAGCTGCATTCTTCAGAAGTGCTATAGGCTATATAATATTACATTACAGATATATACTAATAAATTAAAATACTTTCTAATTTGACTTGTAATTTATTCTGCCATGTTAATAACAACCGTCGTCGTTACGCGACCGCGTTCGTTACCGCGTCATTTTGATATTTATCCTTATGAAAATAAATATAATAGTCACTTTTAGCATTTCATCTAGATTGAAATTATATTTCTATAGAAATTATATTCTTATATTTCAAGCCTACGCCTGCTTGGCGCGCGCGTCCGGCACGCGTCCGGGTCCGCTAGTATTATTATATAATGAAATATATTCTCGAGGTATGCCTCAGCTGACGGCACAAGTTTATTTTGGCACTAATCGACTGAAGGTGGGAAAACCCACAAAACATACATACAGCTTTTTCAATAAAGAAACAAATTAAAGAATAAACACTCACCAGGCAAAACGATAGCTTTGTTGGCATCTTCTCTAATTTCAAGAATTTTGTGATTTCTTGGTTTATCAGATAACAAATCATAGCACTGCTCCTGATACAGTTCGATAAATGAAACATTCACTTTAAATATAAATTCATCATGATGCTGTTCAATCAATTGAAATATATCGGCTACAGCTTGTGGTATTACACCTGTAATTTAATAATTAACAATTAACAATCTTATTAAGCAGAATTTTATTATCTTAAAAATTAGGCAGATGCCTTTTAAGGCACGGAAAAAGTGTGAAATCTAAATACTTACCCAATTCAGTGGAGTCCACGCGAGATCCTAAGTAATTTGTTCCCATTGTGTATGTTTTTCCTGAGCCAGTCTGGCCATATGCTAATATTGTCACATTATATCCTGTTAAATTAAATTACTATTGTATATAAGTGATAAATGGTCATATTAAATATAGATTTTATTATGTTGCCTTTATTTTATATATTTTTTATATATATTATATAAAAGATATTTCGATTATAATAACTTTAGGGACATCAATTGATCATTCTAAATTGAAATATTACTTAAGAAGCTCAATTATATAATGTTATTCTGTGATAATGAAAGAGTTCAATAGCCCTCGGACCTTTATGAAGCAAATAAGAGAAGACGAGAAGTTTATAAGGTGTTAAAACTTAAAGTCTTAACACTCGGTTTCTCTGCCTAATCTCCTGTGTGTAAATACATCGTGAAACTGATAAAAAAAGTCTAAGTTTTACTTCATTTCTTGTTTCCAAAATAACACAAATACTAAAATAAAAAAAAATCATACCTTGGAAAAGTTTTTCAACTAATCTCTTCACGGCTGTATCATACAATTCCAGTTGTCTAATATGTTTGGGAAAAACAAAATTATATGAAAAAGGTATATCTTTTATAACCACTTGCGATTCGGACACAACTTCCACGCAATCCTCGCATCTTCTTTTAATTTCAGATGACACTAGAGGCCTTATTCTGAGGGCGACTTGCACCGTGTCAATATTATTATCCCTTTCCATTTTTAAGTGGTCTCTTTACTTAACAACCAGTGACTAAAAATAAATTTGCTGTATAAATCGAGGTAATACAATAAATATTTTTTCAATAAACAGCTAAATATGTAATTAAGACAAAGAATGATTATAAATATACATGATACTATAAGAAATAACAATATAAATAATAAACAACAAAATATCAATAGCAATGTTATTACAGAATATCAAGAAAAACTTCGTATTCGTTCCTAAAGCCTAAAGTTTTACGAAGAAAGCTAACTTTTTAAATATATTATACGTTATAGTGTTATATATTATATTATTTATATAGTGTTTAATAATATAATATAATTTTAAACATAATTATATAATATTATTAAACACTATAATAAATATTTTGCCCAATGTAATACTAAAATGTGAACATCTAAAATACCATGCCGCCATATTGGATTTAGAATGACGTCACACCATTTTTCGAGTAGCACTAAATGAGCCCTTTCATTTGATACCCATTATGTACAAGTGCATCAAAAGTAACTATTCTGTTACTCTGTATGGTCCGCCATATTGGATTTAGAATGATGTTACACTGTTTTTCGAGTTACTCTAAGTGCATTAAATATAACTATTAACTATTAAGTCACATAGTTTATCGTGCATTGTCATCCAAACTAAACGTGTATACAAAATTTTAGCTCAATCGGTTGAAGATATCAACTTCAAAATTGAGCTCAAAGATTTCACCCATCCACCCGCATACATACATTGCAAGCTAAATAAAAGCTTTTAAAAATTACGTAGTTGTAACGATAAAGCTCTTAAATAAAAAAATATAATTTCATATAATATTAATTATTAAAGAAGTATTGACGACTGTAGTGCAACTGTAGTGCAACTAATCATAGTTATTACAAAAAACCGAAAAGTCCGAAATAGAATTTTCGAAAAAATTCCGAAAATTCTCACAGCTACTGTACTAAAACAATATCTACTCAAACAACATTGTAAGTAGTGAGAAGAGATTTTCTTTTTTTGTAGTACCTACCGCCATTTTTTATTTATCGACGCCATTTGCCACGTACGCCATACCCGTTAATTTAATTACGTTTCCCTACATGTATATAGAAAATATTGATATACCTACTAAATTATTTTTGTAGCTGCACGTTTATATCGGACGTGGCAGAACTCAATACAAAAGTGCAATAAGAAAATGCGTAATATAAGCTCGAAATAATCACATCATATATGTATCGCGAACTACGTTCACAATCGTGGATTTTTTATCATTATCATTGTTTATATAAAATACTATTCCTATAAGAGAATTATCGCATATTACTTAAAAACATCACAGTAATCTAAAAAAAATAATAGAATAAAGTCCACTTTTCTATTTTTAAATGTACCTACAGAGGGTAAACCGCCGCCGTTGGTGTTAACACCAACGGCGCCCTCAGATCGAAAAATAATTTACTAGGGATTGCCACGCAGCACATTCGAAATACCTGATCTAAATATGGATCGAAACATTTAACGACTAATTAATAGTTCATAATATAGCCTTAGGTCTTCCTCGATACGCATACTATCACACAGAAAATAATTTTAAAATACGAAAAAGTACCCGTTCTTCAGATTTATAAATACAGCACATTATTCATTGTCAGTTTGCATTCGCTTTGCACCTATAGGATAGTAACTATTAATCTAAATTGCTTACAATATAAACTGCATTTATAAAGATAATTACAATTTAAAAAAATATGTGGGTAAAACTGAAATAATATATAATAAGAAATAACCGAAAAAAATTATAATAAGAACATTCATCGCATATTCAATAAAAACAATGTCATAAATGTACATACAAAGAAAAAAACGATAAAATAAGAAGAAAATCGACACTTACCAAAATCGCCAAAGATTACAATATACTAGTATAAACTATTTAAACAGCGGAAACACGGGTCGGAAACACAAGAGTAATTAACTCGGGCCGGAACTCGATGCTCGTTTTATAGGCGCAACAGTGCTGCCAACCTCGGAAAAGCAAAAATTTGCATATGGAACTTTCTGGAAATACAAAAAAAACATGCAAAATAATATAAGTCAAATTAAAATGTAAATATCTAACCAAAATGTTATAAATTCTATTAAAATAATTCATTTTATCAACATTTTCAATTTCGAGACTTTCGACGTTCACGTTGTAATTTTTTTAGAGTATAAGAAAATGTTGATAGATAGATAGATTAGGAATAAAATGTTTTATATCCGTTACGCGCTATACGGAACTAAACCTGAATGCACTGCTATTTTGAATTTCTGTTTGTACTGGTTGATGTCATATTATTAAGCGGTATTTTTATGCAATCCTTTATCTAATGTATAATTATATATATATAGATCGAAGACTGGGATCGCCGAAAAACTCAAGCATTCTTTAGCTGAGTTACACCTTTTGCCATAATATCCTATTGTTAAATTGTTAATTTGTTTGTTAAATGTTTATTTCATAGCAATAAATGTTTTTATTATTATTTTAATTTATTTTAAAATCTCTTCGAAGATGAAGGTAATGAAAAACTAAGCACGGGAGTAGGCCAAGTGTTAATTTATTAATGTACTACTAATTGCTGGGGTTGCAGTTCAAATTTGAGACAAAAATTTACGCACTATTCGGCAAGTGTTTAAAATTGGTGTCATTAATAAGTACATAATACTACTTATTCATGACCAAAAGACAAACTTTCCTTTAACTATGAAGAAAAACTAAAAATAACATATAGTGTAATGATTTGCTATAATTTTTTTCTTGCCACATCTAGAGGTCATCTAGAGGTCATAAAATATCCACGTTTCGGCATACATATGGTCACCTATAAAATGATAATTACTTTTATTACTATTGTAATGGTATGTACTGTACTATTGTTTTGTTTTGTTTTTAAAATTCTTTATTAATAAATAAGTATGATAACAAACACAACTTAAACTAGAGAACATGTTGTTAACATAATTTAAAAGAACGGTACTTTATCAGGCTAATACGGCGCCTCCAAAAATTTACAAACTGTCAGTTAAAAAAAACTATTTAAACAACGTAGCTAGAATTCAAACGAGTTGTATGCATGTATTCCATTCGATATTTTGGGGGTAAAATGAAGGTAATTAATAAATAAAAACTAGGTGTCGTTAACAAAGTTAGTTAGGCTCAGTTACGACCAGTAACGAAGCCGCGAGTAGACCTCCCGCGTCCCCCTCGTACAGTCGTACTAGGGCGACGGCGGGGGGCGCGCTATAGTCGCAGCGAGTCCGATGGTTGGCCGACGCACTCTATGGACCGGTTTTAATATGAATCTGATATTTTCGTTCGGCCCATTGTCGAAATTAAGTTATTTATACGTGTATGAGAAAATTCGTAAAATTTATGCGTTAATTTAAATATGAATTCACGTAATGTAGGATTATTAAATTTTCTATGTAATTTAATGAAATTAGTTTTAAGTGGCGTGTTATAAGCTATTTTTAATGCGTTATTTTGGATGGTTTGGAGAAAATAGTACTATTGTAGTTGATAAACTATTTAAGTAGCAATGATATATTGATATTTTTTAAATCGATGGGTCCTATGTATAAGGGACAAAAATATTTTTTTATAGAAAACGCCTGTTATTTATTTATTTATTTATATATATAAACCTTAACCTATTACAAGAAATGGCGTATAATTAACCGTAATACAATTTTGGTTAAGCTAACAATTATTGATTAGAACTACCCTCCGAACTAGTTGTACTATATGACGGTAGGATAGTATTCCTCGCATGCTTGTTTTCTTACTTGTAGTACATATAAAAAGTTAAGACGCTGCCATTTATTGGTTTCAATTTTCTTGATAATTATATTACTGACAAAGAATTAGAAAACTTCTATGAAAGAATTATATAATATACGCTAGGAAAGTTTTATGTAAAATAAAAATATAAAACGGAAATATATATATGTAAAATGTAAATATGATTGTATGTGCGTTATCAATATAATCTATCAGGTGAGCAAAAAAAAAAACAATTTTCTGCATGGAAGCACTACATTTTATTAAAACGTAACGGCCTAAGTAACATGTACTTAAACGTACAAGGACCAAATAGTCACTTGAGACTTATACGCGGGGAATTAAGCATTCAAATCAAGCACTAAACATGGCATCTTATTGCCGTTTTCACGAAAATGCCACGAATTGTCTAATACTCATCTCAATCCTTACTTCTAGGAA
Organism: Heliconius besckei; assembly: GCA_018249835.1. Lineage (NCBI taxonomy): Eukaryota > Metazoa > Arthropoda > Insecta > Lepidoptera > Nymphalidae > Heliconius > Heliconius besckei. The sequence goes on along the minus strand of DWNA01000290.1, from coordinate 20,004 downwards.
GAGTGAAATAGGGGCATAGCCCATAGGTGTTGGAAGATTGTGTTTCTAGTAAAGTTATAATCTTAAGTACAACTTCACGTCAAAAAATTGAATGTTTTTAACAATTATAAATTTATTTTGAATCTTTTGCAAGGGATCTAGCTTGGAAAGACGTGTTACAAGTCGCCCCGTAAGATAATTTATTCTCTTGAGTTCTACGCCTTAATTAAACTAAATAGTAATCATAATTTTTGCGTATCTAGTTAAAGATGTAGCTATGTAGCTACGTCGCTAAATTATAAATATTAGAATGATAAAGTTCTGATAAAAGTAAGCTATAATGAAAGATCTCAATGAAAAAGACGTTTGCAAGTAAAACGTTTAATCATCGGCACGCGCTTATCCTTTTCGTCGCCCGGGGTGAGTCATATTGCCCGCAACACCTCTAAACGCTACCTGATATGGTAATGCTTAGCAATCAGCCAAAAAACAGTTCATCATGCAAGTACTGACAAAATAGACACTCAAATTCACTGATGAATGATGTGACGAGTGTGGACGAGACTATGAACTGTTAGATCCCAAGTTCGCTACCAGTGGAATTTAGTTAACCATTGATTTTTTTCGTGTGCCTTTTTTTATATAAACTTCTTAAATTTTTGATAGGCTCCAACGACTTTTTTTACAAAACTTTTATTTTACAAAATTACAAATGACTAAACTCTGCCTCCGAAAACTCTAATCTCTTTGAAAATCATTTTCAAAGAGATTAATGCTGATAATCAAATGGACCACATAGATGTATCTCAATTTGCTGGGAACACGGCCTCCTGAGGGGAGTGATGATGGAGACTATTATTTAAGTATAAAGTTTATTTAATATGTGTTATTTGTATATTTCAATATGGTAATTTATTTATTAATCACTTATATACAATCATACAGAGTATTAATATTCGTGTTTAGTAAAAGGTACATATAAACGCTCGCTGCCGTCGACTACCCCCTTGTCGACGGCATTTATTTTATAACTAACTGTCGGTGGTTGCCACTTGATGTTCTCTATTTACGGTCCGTTGTTTTCTCAACTATTTTGTATATTATAGTAATTATCGCGTTCTGTTTTATATACTTCAGTTCCCCAGGACGATAGTTGGTAACTGAAAAACTGAAATGAGGGAAACTGAAGTATCTTATACTCTAGAAATATAAACTCTGTAGTAGAATTGTAATAAGCATTAATTATAGTTATCTTTTAAAACGGAACATACTTCTTACTTCCTACTCTCGACATTTCCGAACGCGTTCGTATGCGGAAAATCAATATTTTCAGTCTCCCACCATCAACTTTCTGTTGCGTTGGACGCTTGTGTCTCTTACTAAATTTGGAAAATAAATATATATATCTGAAGAGATTTAGTATATTGTCGCGATGCAGTTGATAAGATCTCATATAAGTAAGTAATTTGTGACTATTAATAGCTATTAGACTAATATAATTGGCTAAGGCGAAATCCTTTCTTTTATATCTATGCCAGTACATATATATACACTTGCGCGACTTTACTCTGCTACCGCTTTGTCAATTTATATCTATAAGCAATTCATTTGTGATTTGAACGTTTAAACATGTTGCAAGCGATTCAAATTTAAAATACCTTACTTTAGTTATAAAAAAATATTCTAAAACAATTCGATTTGATTTTCGACACGCAATACCTCCAAAGTTCGACGGACAGTGGGGAACTAAGTGTTTTAACACTAGAATCCTCTGGCTTCCCCGCGGTGTACGTGATGTATTTACTATGTATGCGCTAAGATATTCATCATGTTAATTAAAGTTCGAGGACCGTTTCGGAGGAACCGACGATTTTGCCTCTGCAATTACGGCCGATGCTACCGCGAGAACTACCAGAGGCACGTCTTGAAGGACGGCGGTGTGGACTACTGCCGGGGCTGTCACCGTCCCGGGGAGTCGATGAGACATGTTATTACTGGCCGTCCACCATATTCTAATGGTAATCTAGTCGCTAGGAAAAATAATCAATATCTAAATATTTAATATCAATTTATAAATGCAAGCCGTCGTGGCGCAAAGGCACAAGGTGTGACTGTAACGCAACGGTTGTGGGTTCGATTCTCACAAGGCGAAATGAAATATTTAGTATTTTCATTTCTTCGGTCTGGCGTCCAGGCAAAGTGCGGCGTTGAGTTACGGTTTACGATTTTAGAATTCATTTATTCTCATATAGAATTTACAATTCACTTGCTGATAATATACTTATATATATTACAATATCTTATTACCGCCCAGCGTACACCAATTAGTAAATAATTTGCTTTGAGGGTAGTTTATTATTACATTTGAATAGTAACGACTTGCGTTAAAAAAGCAGGCTAACAACTCATAAACATGTTTGATGAGCAAATATAAGGCCGAGACACAATCACAATGATAGTTACGTTAGCTCACGAAAATATAATATTAATTATAACATTTAATACATTTGGTCCACCAGTACAACAGTTACAGTTCCACAAAACTGATATTTTTTATTTAGCTATTATTGTACAAATATAACTTTCTGAAATGTTTATAATAATTCCATTATTTTTATTTATTATATTTGTAAATTTCCAGTGAGGCCTTGGAACCCTAAGGAGGAAATCAACTGCTTCCTAAATACAGAAGCTGATAATCATCGTGATCAGCTCGAAAGAACCGTCCTCCCCCCGATTGTGCTAGCATCGACTGAACCTGAAACTGTATCGTGGTGCGCACAAGAACTCCAAAACATGCAGGTAGATTCTCGTAGTGCAACGTGACGATTATGTCGAGGCAAAGCGCGGGGCTGCATTCCGCCAACATGCAATGTCCACAGAATTCGGCGGGAAGATGAGATCGGAGGGTCTTAACACCAGGCTCCGTCTGCCTACCCTGTACTTGCGAGATACAGATTATTGTTTAATAACATAAATAATTTAATTTACAGATCAAAGATGAGGGAAACCAGCCGAACAGCAATTCGATAACATCTTTCAATGGACCGAGTCAGGTTTCAACACTACCGGCCGATAACACCGAATTTGTTTCCTATTAAAGGAAACACTAATGTAATAGGGTAGGCAGAGGGAACTTAGTGTTAAAACACTCCGCTCCCCACTTTCCGCCAAATTCTGAGGGCATTGCGTGTTGAGCTTCTCTCTGCCTACCCTGCTGTGTGCGAGATACGAGAAGCTGAATGAATGAACTAATATAATATAAGCAAAGCAATTTTAGTATTAAAAAGGTTTTAAAAAGTATACTTTTTAAAACCTGACTTTGTTAGTAACTGTCATTGTATTTGTAGTATCGATTCGCTTTTACATCACTGGGCTGCATTTTGAATGTTTTTAAATAGAATTTTCATAATTTTGGAAATAGACACGCCTAAAAAAATATTTGTTTACAATCTAAAAAAAATCTCGAAAGTAACATAGGTACATAGTATTTAATTAAAACGTATTTTAAAATTAATTTTAAATGTATTTAGCAGATAGCTTGTCTTTATTATAAGGTAGTGATTTCGTCTCCGTATATTCATCAAGTGAAAGAAAAACATTGTCATGACGGACTTGTACTGTAAACGCAAGGACCGTGGCTTCGATTCCCACTCAGGGAATCAGTTATCAGGGAATCAGAGCGCAAACAGAGCACGGCGTAGGGTTCCGCCACTCAATTCGCAATATTTTGAAATGTTTGGAAACGTAGTGTTTTTCCTTCGATGTTCTTACTCGCTACGCGGGACTACGTAAGCTAAAAATAATGTATTTTTTAAACTACTATACGACGATATAATGTCGCTATTTCTAACAAGACTATTATAATTTTATATATTACATTTTTAACTAAGAATATCACTTCTTATTTTATATTTACATTTTCTTTAAAATTTTTCACTTTCATCTAACTAACGGAAAAGAAGGGCTAAACTTTAAAATAACAAAGTAACTTTACAAACAATGTAATAATAATTAAGTGAGATTATTTAAATATTTAAGTTAAGTAAATATTTTAAAACTTAATTTACTGTTTTCTAGTTTAATATTATGTAAAAATTAAGATTATATTTTACTTTTTTTATGAGATCCTTAAGGTTTCTCTTTTTTGAAATATATTTAGACTGAATGTACTTATTCAAAACATTGAAGTATACTTATATACTATTCTATTGGTGTACTTTGGAAATTGTAAATAAATAAAGTCGTACCTAAGTCGTTGCATTTTTATTTAATTCTTTCAAAATGTACAAAAGATTTAAACTCATCGTTATTATTACTAGACAAACCCAGCTTGGGGTTATGACATTTCACTATACAAATACTGCTTATCCTATATATTTAACTACTATCTAATATGACAATGTTGGTAGCTTACTCCTGACGTCACCTGCCTTCAACGGCACCTAGAGTATATATCAGAACAGAAAGACTTAAGTTAACATAATTTGTACTACTTTATTATTCTTTATGGCTAAACACAAATTATTTTCTGCGGGAAATAAATCTTCTTCTAAAAATTCTAAAGACAATATTTTTTTAAGTTAATTTACAATCGAAGCTATTTTTTCTCACAAATGAACAAAGAGAAAATATGCTAAAAACCAAGAAATATGCCAAAACGAAAATGCTAAAAACAAGAACCAATGATGGCAAAAAATCTATTATTTATTAAAGAGCACAAATTTACAACAAATTACCTCAAGATATAACAATATAAAAAATAATAATAATTTTAAGACAAAATTTATAAAACATTTTATAAAAATAAAATAGAATCCGACCCCGTATTATGACTTCTTCAAATGTGGGTAAACCTAACTTCATTGTAAACGGTCGCGGTGAAGGTCAAATATCACTAAATTATCTCAAGATACCCTCTTTCACTTACATCTGTTAATTGAGTATTTGATATTGTTTTTATTTTATTATTTACTATGTTTTGCTGATTCCAACGGTCACATTGATTAATATGTATTTATTTAAAATAATTCTGTATTTCTCTATAAGTGAAATGTAATTTCTTTTGAGAAATAAATAAACTCTTTAACCACAATATATTTTACGAAAGGTATTTGAAGAAATCAACGAAGTTTTTACACATTAACAGACATTTTACATTTGACATTTTACAGATGAACTTAATTATTTTATATAAGTAATACTACTGATACCTAATACTTTATTTAATAAGCTATATATGCATTGAAGCAACCTTATTCCCGGTTCGGCCACTCGAAAGATGACTTACAATTCTCCTTTGTTACCTCTTCCTTAGCAAAGCTGTTCTGAAATTAAAAAAAAAATAAAAAAGTGGGTTATATAACAATATCAGTCTGCTCAAAAATTTGATGGTGCTATTTATAGAATAACTAGCGGACGCGCGCAGCTTCGCTTGCTTATTTAGGGGTGAAATCTAATAAACCACGAAACATGTGTTCAATGAAATATTTTTAAGAGTCTAAATTTAAAAGTTTATTAAAATCGGTAGCGGTTTAAAGATTTTTCCATACAAACTTTCAAGCCCTTATTTGCACCGTTAGGGGGTGAATTCTAGAAAACGATGAAACACGTGTTCAATTAAATACTTTTAAAAATCTAAACTTCAAATTTTATAAAAATCGGTGCCGATTTAATTTTTTTTCCATATCAACTTTCATCCCCTATTTCACCCCTTTAAGGTTAAAATTTTTCAAAATCCCTTCTTAGTGGATGTCCAGATTACGAAAGTAAACATCTGTCCAAACTTTACGTTTCTACCACCCGCGGTTACGGCTGTCTGTGCGTCTTACCTCAGTTAGTGAGGACAAGTCCTTTTATATATATAGATAATAAAAACATTGGAATTGTAATAAAATACTTTTTCATACCTCCATATCTCATTCCTGTTAGATTAGCGTGCTTTCATTTTTTGAAGTTGACGTCGTTCCTGGTAGGCCAGGTCTGGCTCGCTGGGCCGATTGTCTTGATCGGAAATTTGAATGTAAAATTTTAATAAGTTTCACAGTTTAATAAAATATACTCTTTTTTACTATAAATAAGTACAAGTACAGAAATCAGGAGTTTTGCTATTTACATATAAAAAAGCAACTTGTGTTGAAAGTATTTTTTTTATTAACATGAGATTATTATTTATAAATAATAATCACCACCATTTTGTGGGGTGACACTAAAACTACAATTAGGAAATAATGGAAATATAATCGTAAATAAATATTTCACTTCTTCGAGTGGGGATCGAACCCACAACCGTCGCGTTACAGTCACACCCTTGTGCCGCTGCGCCACGACGGCCTATAGTATTTATATTTAATATTTAAATAATTGCCCCTAACTTTTGCAAGCCATAAGAAAATATCTTGGTTGACAACTGTTGTAGGTATACCTAATTAATATTAGATAAATTGAGAAACTACTATTACTGACTTTTTCCCCTAGTTGCAGTAGTTGAATATAAAAAATTGATGAAAGGTTGCTTCGAGCAATTCTATACCAATTATTAAATAAATATGTTAATCACCCTTTATTTTATTACACTAATTTAATTCGATATCATGATGTACATACTAGCTTAGGTACTCTCTGGTATATAAGCGCGACATATATAAAGGTGAGAAAATAAGGTTATAGACTACTTACCAATTGGAGAATTCGGAAGCTCCATAGCAGAGAACCTTAAATACTCTTTTAATTTAAATATATGTATTCAACATCTATAAAATGAGGTGTCGCCTATCGCGAGACCCGGTGCAAAAGCTGTGCAGTTACCTATTGATTATCCTGCAAACGTATGCGTTCAGTATTGAGCGAAGCGAGCGGAGCGCCCAAACGCTTTGATCGATTGAGATGAAAATTTGCAAACATTTAGATATGACCAGGTAGATGGTTTTAGGCGAAGAAAAAAATTCGAATAATTCATTTCTCGCTTCGCTCAACATGTGAACACTACGGAGATTTTGCTAGCAGATTTAAATTGCCAGATGTCTCGACTTTGGCGGGAAGGTTTCGGCTTTGATAGCCATTTGTCGTGATCTGCGAATTTTACATTATTCTCTGCACTCTCTCAAAACCACTCTTGCTCAACCTCCACGTCTACCACTGTTAGATTATGATGATGTTTGTTACCCTGGATGAATATGTTAAATTTTTGAAGTGGGAATTTTAAAATACATTTTCATTAATATTTATATTTTAAGCCAATATGGTAAATACAACAAAGATAATTTCCAAATAAAACGCCAATCGAATGTTGAATACATTTATATCGGTAAATAGACATTTATTAAATATAGATTACTTTAAGTATAGTGTTATAACGTCATAAAATATAATTGTTTATTATAAGTTTAAAGAAATATCGACTAACATTAAAAGTAGGTACTCTTTAAGAGAAGAGCTAAATATATCGTTGTTACAAAATATATTTTCTATATAAAAAATATTTTTAAAATTGTAAATAACAGAACAATAATTTTAAATTATTGAAATGTGTCTTGTGAAAAAAATAACATTGTTCATAAAAAAAATATATTAAACATATAAAAGGATAATAAAGGAAAGGTATGGTAATAATCCATTAAATATATTGGAAAAGGATATTAATAAGTACCTATTGAATACAAGTAGCAATTTCGGTAAAATCTAGAAGGTTAGTGTAAATTTGAATTGAAAGGCTTAGTTTTCTTATTATTGAAAAATTAAGACACTGTTTAAAGTATATCTGTATATAGAATGAAATCCATCGAACTACGAAAGTACTCCGTACTCGTAAACAAAAAAAGATAGATAGATAGAAAAACTAAGAGGAAGGGCAAGATATTAAATTAAAAATAACATTTTCTAAACATCTTATTTTCTAAAAGCTAAACTACGAAAGCCTTCCGGCCTTTATCGCACCTTTGTAAAGGTAGCACTCAACTCCTCGCCTCAACCGAAGTAGTATAATTAATTCTAACAATTTTAAATATCATGTTATATTTAAGGGAAGTAAACTATTTAGTACATAATAGTTTAAGTAAAACGAAGTTACGATGAAAATGCAGTAATTATACCTAAAGATGTTAAATAAGCAATTGCATGTCGTGCTTATATCTATATTTTTCTTATACTAGAGATAAAATGTTATATATTAGGAATTAAAAACATCAATGTATTAAAATACAGATTATTAAAGAACATTATAAATATTTATAAAATGCTAAAGTTAACATTTCATACGCCATTTCGTGAAGAGATAATAAGTACTTTCATTATTACTAAAACATTTACATTTCTAAGTAACACTACTGGTATTTAATATTTTACTTAAAATGATAGACGTAAATTAGAATCCCTGAACGTCTCGCCCTGTCTTCCGTAAGGTGTTGTACCGCCCCACTCCAAATCCTGGTCTTCGAAGACCAAGGAAACTTCGAGGTTTCCTGGCTGAAAATAAATAAGATCAATTGTTTATTTGTATGAGGATATTTGAAAAATGTTGACAGATTTATACAATAAAATGATAATTCTAAGTGATTACAGATTCACGCTCTATTCCGCATTGAGCAGGATTGCCAGGGCAAACCTAGTGTTCAGTACACAAGTAATGCCGTGCCTTGTCTTACTGTTATAAGGGCGGAAATATTAAAAAAAAATGTTTTTTTTTTCTATCGAGTGGGAATCTAAGCCATAACTATTGCGTTTTCATTCGGACGCTATGCCTTTGATGACGATACGACGGTAAATTATATCAAAATAAATATTTAAATTTTTAATACCTTTACATATATTTGTTGTAACGGGAACCACAGCCTTTCGTAGCCAGTTGTCGCCTTGTAACAACTCGTAGTTGATTGCATCTCGCCATAATCAACCGCTTTTAAGTTTGCAATGTGTCTGTTCATGTCATCTAGGCTCCAGGCCTTAGCTATAAAAAATATAACAACAAAATAAAATATTTAAAAATATATTTTTTCTTAAACATTTGTCACTATGTTATTATAGGATTAACTGTCTTAAATTGCAATCGCAGTAGCTTTTATTTGATTTTAACACAAATAAAATCGATATAATGCAAGGGCGTTGCCAAGGGTGGGGCGGTAGGGAGGGGCAGCTCAACCAACCCCCTCCCCCTTCCTTTGAGCTTTATAAACCACAACACACACAGTTAAAAATTGAATATTCGCTAAAACTATTTCTATTTTACAGTAAGCGGTTATAAAGTCTGCTTGAATGTATTTACTATTCATACTTTCGCATCGCATCATAGGGGGATGATATATCAAGTTGCACCCAATCCCACTTCCCCTTAATTTCCGGCCGTCGCGTCGGCTCGCAACGCCCCTGGCACAAATGTAAGCCATATTTGATTTAATTTAAATTACGTTAATTGACGTCTCTGAGTCTGCCAGCCAAAGCTTCCGTAACTCAAAAACCTAACCAAAATAAATAAAGAAAACTGTAATGATTTTTTAGAAATAATTACTTAAACGTAATTTACATTTAAACATTATTTTTTTTTATGAGCCCGATGGTTCTGGATTCAAATACCGCTCATTGATTATTTATATTTACAAATTGGGCGTGGCCTAGTCAGAAACCAAAAACAAATTAAAATAGAACAGAAAGTGGAAAATTAAACGATATAATTATCCTTTCCGTGCCCAAAAAAAAAATTAAAACTAAAAAAAATAATAAAATAAAAATATTTTAATTAGAAAAAATATATTTTTGATAGCAAAATATAATATATACCGAAAAATAAAGAGTATTATAGCAAAATACATACCGATAGGAGAGTTCGAGAACAGCATGATGAAATAAAATAGTTAAAATCTGGATTTCCATTCAATCCCGAGAACACGTCGTCCTCGCGCCGAGGCTAGATCCAAAAGGAGGAGGCTGGGAATATATCGATCTTCCTAAGCGTCGTCGCTTCGTCTAAAAATCTAGTTATTTATTAATATAATAAATAAATAGATTGTTAATATAATAAATAATTATATTATTATAATATTCATATTTTTACATGAAAATTGGGCTTTGTCGTTGATTTGGAAACAAAGTTTTTTTTTAATTATTAGTATGCATTTATAACTTTTGTTATTAATAACGATAAGAATAAAATATGCTAAAAAGTTACTTAACACCTAAATTTAGGTTTTATAGTTTTTATAGTTTTATAGATATTTGCCCCGTACCAGACTTGAACTATATACTTAGTAAATCTTGGTTTAAAAGAAACCTAACTAGTAGATACTCAATTTCTGAACGAAAGCTAGCATCTATGTAGTATACCTATATGTATAGCAGGCGCGGGACTAAATCAATAACCTCCACCCTAGGTACCCTGGAAATGTAGACTAAGTATAGCATTTGAATATATCATCCCTATGTTTACGCATAGTTATATAGCCGTAAAATGTGGTCAGGATTCAATACATTTTCCTTAATTTCAAGCAGATTATATTCCATAGTGATGCTGTACACAAAATACGATAGCGTCTTATGGTAAGCGCAATGCCTATGGGTTCGATTCTCGCTCGGGGAAATTATTTTACTCATATATTTAATTAGAGCGCCGGCGCGGCGTTCGGTTCCGTTATTTAACTCGCAAATCGAACAACGAATCAACTTCACAATTGTTCTATTACGTTATATTCTTCACAAGTCAAAACTATATTAAGTATGTGTGTTTCCACGTTTCTTTCTTATTTCTACGAAGTACCTACCTATATAGAAATAAACTAGTGTTAAAACACTCCATTCTCCATATTCCCTGTCGAAGAGAGATTGTGGAATGCGTAGTTGAGCTTTTTCTGATGCAATTTTTAGCTTTGAATATTATTATATAGATATTATGTTCGTGTAAATGTAGTTTTTTTAATTTTCGGGGTATTAACCCCGAAAATTGGTTAAATTTCTGGGGATGCACCAGACTACTCTGGGTTGGGCACGGCCTACCCTGCCCCCTACGCCGATGTCCGCTACTCAAACTGCAATGCCTCCAAAATTAGGTTAAAAAGTGAGGAGCGAAATGTCTTAATATTATTTTCTCTCTGTTGCTGAAACTGAAAAAAAATAGCACTAAAACATATTTTATCACCTTTACTTTTTTCCGCATTTCTATTAAATGAGCACTCATTTGAATAATTTTGTTTCAATTTCGACAATTTATGCTATATTTAACATTCACATAGCAATTTTAATAAAATAAATACAATAAACCCATTTTATAATGAAGACCAGCATATATAGCATCGGGGGGGAATGATTATACTTATTTTATTTTCTACTTCTCCGCCGCGCCGCGTTCTCCACTCTATACTACTGAAAAACAAATAGTACATAAGAGGAACTCTTTAATTTTATAGTAGAAAATTGCTTCATTTAAAGAATGAAGAATTATTACTAGCCTACTAGAGTATGCCCTACGTAAATATGTAAATCAGGTCATCATGGCGCAGTGTCACAAGCGTGAGTCACAGGAGTGAAAAGTGGGGAACGGAAGTATCCTAATGAGCGAAACAATAGGGGGTCATAAAATTAAGTTTCCAGGTTCCCTCTCCCTCTGCTCTCTTCTAAGTCTACGTTGATAAAACACTTTTCATTTTTTAAAAGCTTTTATTTATTATTATTAAAAGCTTTTATTTAACTTGCAATGTATGTATGTGGGTTCGGGTGAAATCTTTGAGCTCAATTTGGAAGTAGATATCTTCAACCGATTGAGCTGAAATTTTGTATACACGTTTACTTTGGATGACAATGCACGATAAAATATGTGACGTCATTCTAAATCTAATATGGCGGACCGTGCAAGATGATAGAATAGTTATTTTTAATGTACTTCTACAATATGGGTATCAAATGAAAGGACTCGTTGAGACCAACTCGAAAAATCATGTGATGTAATTCTAAATCCCATAAGGAGGATATCGAAGATAGCCGAGTATCTATTAGGTCTATTTCTACAATATAGATATTAAATGAAATGGGTCGTTGGCCGTAACTCTAAAAATAATGTGACGTTATACTAAATCCAATATGGCGGAACATCTAAGATGGCGGAATAGTTATTATTTATGCACTTCCGCAATATGGGTATCAAATGAAAGATCTTGCCGAGAACAATTAGAAAAATAATGTGACATCACTTGAAATCCAAAAGAATTGACTAGTTTCAAGTTTTTTGTGCTTTCATATAATGAAAGGTATGTTCGTACGATTGAGCTGAAATATTGTATACACGTTTGGTTTTTGCAACGCACGATAAGGTTTGTGACTTCATTCTAAATACAATATGGCGGATCATCCAGGATGGCGGAATACTTATATTTCATGAACTTCTATAATATGGGTATCAAATGAAAGGGCTTGTTGAGAGTAACTGGAAAAATAGTGTAATGTCATTCTAAATCCAATATGGCGGACCATCCAAAGTAACAGAATAGTTATTTTTGATGCACTTGTACATTATGGGTGTCAAATGAAAGGGCTTCTTGAGAACAACGTGAAAAATGATGTAACGTCATTCTAAATTCAATATGGTGGACTAGCCAAGATATAGAGCCGAATACTTATTTTTAGCCTACTCCTACAATATGGATATCTATTAAAAGGGCTCGTTGAGAGTAACTCGAAAAATAATGTGACGTTTTTCACATTCGGTTATGGCGCCGAATATATTCGGTTCGAGTATTTCTATTTACTTGGCTACACGACACAATAGAAATGAAAGATAAAATGTCTTATGTAAGATTTAAGTTGTTATTATTATAAGTCAAATGAGTAAAATTTGTGTTCTTGTGTCGATACCAATAATATATTGAACGCCCCTCGTAGGGCAGAAATGAAATAAAATTTAAATGAAAAGAAACGTACATATTCTCCTATTTCTTATTAATTCTACTATTTGTAATTAATTAATGGTAAATTATGGTGCAGCTTCCGTCCCTTTCCAGTCTGTTGCATTTTTCTGCATATTAATTTCCTGTTTTCGAAAATAATCGTTCGTTATACACACTATTACCAGGAGTACTTTTTTATGGAATAAAACAAGCGTACGGGTCACTTGATAGTATGTGACCACCACCACCCATACCTCGGACCCATGACACCAGAGGAGCTATAGGTCCGTTGCCAGCTTTTAAGGTGGAGACTTTAAGGCGCTTTTTGAAGGTACCCAAATCGTATCGATATGGAAGCACTGCCAATTCACAGTTGCGCGGCTCGTGGCAGGTATGTAGTTCCTACGAAACCGCACAAACGTGGAGTGCCACATATCCAGATAGAGTGGATGGTATTTAAGTTTGTGACGTACTGTGCGGTTAGAAAGTTCGGCGGCAGGTAACAGTTCAAACCGTTCCCCAGAACACTCCCCATGATAAATGCGGTAAAGAACGCACAGCGAGTCTCGACGCAAAACCAAAGTGTCAAATTCTTCACAGATTATTGAGTCCCCCAACGATTCGATAATGACTCTCGGTAGAAGACCTTCACATGCATAACTATCTAATTCCACAGCGATTGGGCTTTTAGGATCTTCTACAATGACAGAATTGGTCAAGGCACATGAGATTCCTCTAATAAAATGTAATATTTTGTAGAGGTCCTTCCCTGTTTGTTATAGTTCCAGTTCACAATTTTCAGGCTCAGAAAATCTCATTCGAAATAGAGGAACCAACAATTTTCATAGGTAATTTTTAGTACATTTGGACAATTTTTGAAATTTCGTGCTTTCGGGTGACGGTGAGGTACGGCCCGCTCGTTATCTAGCCAGCGATGACAGGTGGCATACACGTGTTTACACTTCAAAATAACAAAGAAATCGTAAACCGAATCATTCGGCCGAGTATCCGGTTCGGTAAAGTTTAAACCGTATAATATTCGGTATTCGGTCAAACCACTATTCGGCGCATCTCTAGTTATTATTTATGCACATCTGCAATGCGATTTACTTGTGTAACTGTTTAGTTACACAAGTACTAGTACTAGTTTTAGTACTAATTTAATTATGTAAAATCTGCTAAGTTAAAATTTTTAAAGTTTCAATTTAATTAAATATTTAATAACGCGACAAGCTTTTATGATCATATAAATTGTGTACAATGTGGTTATGAGTTGATAGTTAAAATTTAAAAGACAAATTTTATTTTCTCCTTTTCAGAGCGTTTAAATAAAAGCTTTTCCTAAAAATGATTTTTTGCTTATAATTTATTATATTATAGCTACTTCACGTTAAAAAAAAAATTTTTGAAGTTAATAATATGATAATAAAAAATTGTTAATCTAAAGGTAAAATAAAACATTAATATACTTTTAATATAATTTTATTTCAAACTCCTTTGAATAGACACTTATATACGATATGTTGGTAACTATAAGTTACAAATGATCACATAGCAATTCCAATAAGGACTAAAATGCTATAAAAATATTTTAACAAAACAACAAAAGTCACACACATACGTAGTATAAAATTCAGTCAAACATAAATAAACAGGCAATGAATAATATATATAAAAACACGTAAAACACTATGTTAATAAATTATTTATTATAATTACGATTTACGATCGATTACGATCAATACAATTCCAATCCATCCATTATAATAAAATTTTCCAAAAAAAATATCTCATAAGCAAAAAGATACTTAGAATTACTCTTTTAATAATTATTTTATTTTTTCCGAATCTAGTTAAATTAAAATACTCAGACGTATGTGGCCCCGTACAAATTTTATCGTACTCGTATACTTTTTAAAAATATTACATAAAATAGACGGCATCCGTTTCAAATAAAATGTTAAACTTATATTAATAACAATAATTTAAACTTAATATAATTACCCTTTCTTTAACTTATTCAATCCCCCATTCTTTCAGAATATCGAGACAAAACTAGAATACGTATTACTTTTAATTTTGATATATATATATATATATATATATATATATATATATATATACCTAAATTTGCATAATTGCAACAGTCAGGAATCGTACCTATGAAGCTTACACTTTAGGAATATTCGACATACATATATTTAATTATTATAATAATCTTATAAACTAACATCAAGAAGAGCTATCATCGGTTTATACATATGTAGACCAAAATACTCGTGTACATTTTTCAAAAAATGCCAAAATATTAATTTACGTCCAAAAGGAACTTGCAATTTTTAATATTATATGTATGTATAAGCCGACAAATAGCGTTAAGCAATAATAAAATGCGTTTCCCCTTTAGTATATGAAAAATGCTTGAGCACACTGACGATTTTTTAAATTATTTTAAAAACTTCAACATGGGAATGTGCCAAAATCGATATTTCACGAATAAAGATGTTTTGTTTTTGCTTCGCTTGATTGTAATCGACAGTGCGCTGCACTCTTAAACCTAATGTCAAAAGTCAAACAAATTTGTCAACTTCTAAAGTATTTCTTTCTGCTCGAATGAGTCTAACCACAATAGTTATAGTTCTAATGCACCATATAATTTTTTTTATTGTCAATGAAATTATATATTTTTTTGTCTTGGGCCAATTTTTTCAAAATTTCCTAAGACAAGTTTTATTTATACAAATATTTATCTCCATATCTTTCGATAGCTGGTGGTGAAAATTTCTTAGTGCTCTAGTATGGCACGAAACTTAACCTACGTCAAAATCTTATTGATTAAATGAGTTAAAGGCTTCATATAACGCCCGTATAGAATAAACGTCAATGTTCATATACAACTACAAGTCAGTCCAAATGTCCAAAAAAAAAAAAGCTTGAGCTTTCGAAAAGTTCATACAGAAGATGTTTGCATAACAAAGTTCACGGAAAACGAGTATAATATATAGTATCAGAAAATATATAACATGAAAAGTCATATTATCTATATATATAAAAGGACTTGTCCTCACTGACTGAGGTAAGACGCGCGCACAGCCGTAACAGCTGATGGTAGAAACTTAAAATTTGGACAGAAGTTTACTTTCGTAATCTGGACATCCACTAAGAAGGGATTTTTAAAAATTTCAACCCTAAATGGGCGAAATAGGGGTTGAAAGTTTGTTTGTAAGAAATTTAGATTTTTAAGAGTATTTAATTGAACACGTATTTCATCGTTAACTAGAATTCTCCCCCTAAGGGTGCAAATAAGGTGTTGAAAGTTTGTATGGAAAAAGTCTTAAATCGCCACCGATTTTTATAAAATTTGAAATTTAGATTCTTAAAAATATTTCATTGAACACATGTTTCATGAGTTATTAGAATTTTACCCTAAATACGCAAGCGAAGCTGCGCGCGTCCGCTAGTCGAATATAAAATAGATTACATATGTTTGACGGCCTCCGTGAAGTTCGAGAACATTCTAGTTAGAACTACAAACATTAGTTTATCAACTTCAATGCTAAGATTGCCGGGATTCCCCGATAGGTGTTTCAGATCATTTTTATCTTTGCCTACGATCGTATAATTTTGTGCAAGATGATCGCATTTCACTAATTGGTCGATAATTCGTTTTGCCGTAACAATTTGCTTCTTTGATGGCGGTGTATACGTATAATTACCTGTATTAGAATATAATAATGTATAAATACAGTTTTATTATGTAAAACTATGAAAAAAATTACTTAAATAAACAAGTAGAAGAATATCTGTATATCAACTCATACATCCTTCCTTCCTTCCTCCTGGTATTAATCCCGGCTTTTGCCAGCTTCTGCCTTCCTACTCAATCCAGTGGAGTACCACTTTACGGCATACATCATCAGCCATGGAGGCTGGTCCTAGATGTAAGCGGAGACAGTATCGAACACTACATTGAATAAGAGCGGACTAGAGCCGAGCCTTGGTGAACCCCCACTTCAATCTGGAATGTTTATTTTTTCTTATAAAAAAGGAGATTTTCTAGACTTACCAATAAAAGCCAAAACAATGGAATTGCGGTCCGAAATGTAGTTACTGGGAGTTGTACCGAGATATTCAAAGGCGACACCTTCAGTGTTTATAATATAATTATAGGGCAAAAATTTGTATTTATACTGAAAAAGAAATATAGCATAGATCAAAATATGCCTACAATCTAGCCATCATTAAGAAAATCATATAATCATATATGTATACAACGTTTGGCTTCATACATACATATGTTTGGCTTCATATATAAACGTGCGACCGTAATCGGGATAGGTTATGGGTTCGAAGAAATCAAACATCTAATATTTGAAGCCGTCGTAGCGCAGCGGCACAAGGGTGTGACTGTAACGACGGTTGTGGGTTCGATCCCCACTCGTGAAAGTGTTTATTTATGTTTATATTTCCATTTCTTCGCTCTGGTGTCGAGGCAAAGCGTGGCGTTGAATTCTGCCACTCACCACGCAATGCCTCTAGAATTCGGCAGAAAGTGGGGAACGGAGTTTTTGAACACTATGTTCCCTCTGCCTACACTGCTGTGTGCGGGACAGAGCGTGAAACTGATTTTTTTAATATTTTCATTACTGAGCTTTGGAAATGGGGTTAAGTGTAGCGTTGAGTTTTGCCACTCAACACGCAATGCCTTCAAAAGTTAGCGAAAATTAAGAAAAGTGTCTCAATGCGAACGGAGTGTCTCAACACCAGGGTCTCAGGCTTCCCCTGATGTAAGGCTTTCTAAACATTTACGATTTATTCGCTCGGGGAGAGAATAATCGAAAGTAAGAAAAAAACTTAACATCCATAGCCATCTATCTGCAGCTAACTTAACCGTAGTGCCAAAACCAATAGATTACCTCTAAACTCTCAATGTGTTCCACACACTCTTCGTAGGTATGGCAAACTCCACTATCAGTTTGGGTGATAACAACGCAATCCGCCGTAACTCCCGGGATATTCGATATTGAACTCAATTGTACAACTTTGCCCTTTTGCCATACGTTACGAGCGACGAACGCCGGCACTATCACCGGTGGCATTTCGGCTGTAAAATATAAAAATTTTTTTAATAAGTGTTTAATAATTTAGTGGCATTTTGAATAAGATCTTTGTGTACCCAAAAAATAATTAAATAACTTTTTTGGAAGATTAATATACTAAAATGAAATCTGCGCAGAACTTTAAGATGGCCACGACTCGTCCACCATACTATATTCAAAAAGAGTTTTATGGGATTTAAAAGCTTAACTCACTCGAATGCTGTATAAAGAGGAGGTAAATGCCAATCATAGCACCACCGGCCAACACGAGTATTAGGCATCCCACAACAAGGATCGTGAACAAGTTGGACGTTTCAGCTCCCCTTGAAAGTCTTGAGTCGAGGAGAGGGGTTTGCTCACCCGGTATCCTGAGGCCGACGACCGGACACATCCTTCTTAGTTCAAGTTCTGGATGAAAAACACGAATATTTAATTAATCAAATTATAATTAATAATTTTGCTAACACATACAACACTTAGTAAGAAAGCGAACTAATTTAAAAATCCCTATACAATCTTATAATATACAGTTTTTAACGAAATTAAGTTAAGTTAGGTTAGTTAAGTTAACTTAAGCAGCTACCACTCCTGAAATACTATGCTCCTTATGTATACTAATGAATTTCAAAAGATCACGTTTTTACATATATATCTATAATTAAAAAAATTAAAAAAATCGAATATTTATTTATTTATTTTTTCATTATAGATCTTTTTTCTAATAGATTCATTTTGGTCATATTTTTATGCTCTTTTTATCTTCTAATATAGCCTTAGAAAAAGAACGGTAACCTCTATCACAACATATCTAAAGCAAGCACAATAAATTCAGCAAGCGAGCCTCAATTCGAACAATGGATGGATTAATAAAAAAAAGATCATAATTTCGAAAACACAATAAAAACAAACAATTTAGTTAACTTATATACTGGACATCCATCGATTGAACGAACGATAAGTAACATAAAAAAAACTAAGAAAAACATATTATATTGACGATACAAAAAGTAGCATTACACAAATCAACACAAAATGAACTTCAGAAAGAACAGAGAAACTATATTTGACTTTAAAATTCAAATTTAAAGCAATTACTGAGCACTTAGTTAACACGCGACAGTAAGAAAAACGCTGTAAAAACTGAAAATTGTATGAATCAATATGGCGGCCAACAAAGCGACACTTTATTGATTTTCAGGACGTACCTTGCACAAACAGGACGAACGCAAAGAGAGTTAAGAGAAGTGCATAATTATTTATTAAGCAATTGACATTCTGAATATCTTTCATTGGTTTTATGTTCTCCCATTCACGACCACTAGTACCGATTGTTTTATGGACTGCAAATAATTTTTAGAATCATAAAAATACTGTACGTTTTTCGAACTTGATTATTTTTTATATATTTTCCTATAAAATAATTGTTCTATGGCCGATATTTATGCGAAGAGCTCAGTGGCGTGCCATTGGAGAGGCAGTGGACGATGCATCCTGATGATGATGATGATGATGGTGATGATGATGATGATGATGATGATGATGATGATGATGATGACTTGTATGGTCATAATGTGGGTAACCAACTAGTAACCTAGTTCATTTCTGTCTACCGTTACAAAAAGTCATAAAATTATTTTTTTATGTAATGAAGCACACAAAATACAATTGTATAAATATAAATTGTCTTTTGATTAATTATTTTTTAGTAGAAGAGTATTAATGTACAAAATTATGTAAAATAATTAGGCTTAGCGCGCACTGGTGACTTTTGTCACGGTGACAATAATTTTTTTGTCACTGACATGTCACCATACTTTTCGCCACTGCGCGCACTTGCGATGACAGTGACGTAATATTTTACATTTGATAAAATGGATCTCGAAGAGATGGTTGTCTGTGCCCTTATATTAAGAAATAGAAAAAGAAGCAAATGAATAAAATATTGGCTTTCAACTTTTCATTTGTCATAGAGCAATGGCCTCAACTCAATTTCGTCAATCAGTATTGTCATTGTCTATTTTATCTTCATGAAAACACACGTTTTGCTTTGGTGATGAACTTGA